>JAUBNZ010001706.1:0-10658 GCA_032355485.1 Bonnemaisonia californica | reverse complement strand
CAACCCCTTCTCATACCTTTTCCAAAAATTACTATTTTTTAGCACCACCATCCATCCTATCACCCCCTTTCTGGGGGTGATTACAGGGCCACCTATCCAACAAAAAGACCCTTGACCCTCTCACTCCAAAGGGCGAGAGGTCTAATATGGCCAAATCATTCACATCCCGTCCATCCGCCTTAATTCATTCCAATTGGGCGGGTGTACGGGTGTTGACGACCCTTCCCCGTGAAGGGTCATCCCCATAACTGAGTACCCCCATCCGGGGTACTACAGTGAGCTCTTTTTCATTCATTCTGAAGCAGACGCCAGTATAAAGATGACATCTACAGCTTTCCAACGATGTATTGAACCCAAAACGGACCGAAGACGGCATTTTGACCAATTGAAATGGAATGGCACACATATTTGGTCTGTTGCCGAAAACGGACCAAGGTAAGAGATATGTACTACTGATTTCATGTAGGTTCACGAAGGTAACGCAACTGGTACCACTGAGGACCATAACCGCTGTATCACGTGGAGGTGGCATTTTGTACCCATTGGGTGTTCAAGTATAGGCCATCGAAGGCCCTTCTCTCAGACAGCGTATCCCAGTTCGCTCCCCGTCTCTTTCAGTCAGTGTGCCGTCAGTTAGAAACACGTAATGTTTTCCTCTACATATCATTCCCACAGAAATGGCCAAGTGGAGAGATTCAATATAACGTTCCTCTTGATGATGAGTAACCATATAAACGAAAACCAAACTGATTGGAACACATGTGTAAATGTGTTATCGTTCGCATATAACACCCACGTACACCGGAGTACGGTAACAACACCTTTTGACTTGATCCTTAGTCGACTTCCACCGGGCTTTTCTCTCCACCACGCGGTGAGAAAGAGGCCCCAACCAGAGGCCCGCACGAAGAATGACTTTTTGTCACGACTATCCTCATGTATAGAGGGCGCAAGAGGGCGATTAATGAAATTGCAGGCAAGGTACAAGGGCGACCTTCGACCGTCGCGTCAGGGAAAGCAACAACCAAATCATAGTCGGGGACTATGTCTACCTTTGCACATCAGTGTTACCGAAGTCAAAGCTGGGTCCTCTTTCAAAAGGGCCCTTCCCTGTGAAGAAGGTGGGGAAGCACCCATTCCGCATCAACAGAGATAGAATATCAGAGTAGTTGAATAAGGACCAAGTCACGGCAGCCCCACCTCCATCCGGCGAAGAAGTTACTCCACACAAGGAGGAAAGTGACATTGCACCTCCAACCGGGGAGGACGTTACTCCATTAGAGGAGGAGAACTCGAGGAGACCTCAACAAGAAGAGGGTGAGGAAGTACAAGCTTCGGATGAAGAGGAGTACGTGGTTGAGAAGATCCTCCAGTATAAAATTGATGATGACGCGGATCAGAAAGAATGGTACGTCAATAAGTGGGAGGGGTACACCGATCCAACTTGGACCTTAGCGGAACAACTCCAGATCGAGTTGACTTCTTGCTACTGGAAGCGAGTACAGAAACGCGCGAAACGCGCCACATGCAGTGACAAAGCATCAATTATTCTAACCTCTCTCGATGAGGTGACAATCAACCAACAACGTTGAGTTGGTAGTTCCATGGACAGGTGTCGGTCAAGTGATTGGTGAATGCAAACACATCTCGCGTGGTATAAACATCAACGAAGGTGCGGACCTCACATGGAGAAACAGTACCACTACCAAAGGTTCCTCATCGGAGAGTCACATGTTGCCGGTATGCAAGCTCGGACCTGCTCGTAGATCTATCACCCTTGATTGGGGTGAGTGTCACGTTAGCAAGGCAGTACTCTCCTCATAGGAGGGGACTGAGCGAGGCATGAAAAACTCGGGCCTCCATGCAGAGTCCCAAGGAAATAAGTGGACAGTCAACACCTCAAGGGTAGACGGCTGCCATAATTCCCAAAAGAGAAGGACAGGTCGCATCACAGCAAGGTATGATCCTATAAAAATGGGTATAACATGCCTAACACCACGCAAGGTGTGATGAGGTAGGGACGCTCCGCAGAAGAAGAAGTCAGACACTGCGACGCAAGTACCGTCTCAGAGTAGAGTGGTACCATACTTTCCCCTCACGAAAGAGGAGGACGAAATAACACACACGCTCGACCTCTATCGAGAGTTGGTTGTACTGTATTTTCGCCTCAACGGAGAGGCGAAGGTAGGAAACCATACCCGTGTCCGATCGTGACCGCATGTCGCTCGGGCGAAAGAGAAGGAGGCCTCTCGAAGGCATTTTGGTAACTCGTTGACAAAGGAACGTCAAAAGGAGAGACTCAGATCATAGCAGAAGCCAGGACAAAAGCCATAGACGGGAGGCACCTCAAGTGAGAGGTTCGATGAAGGGGGTATGTGATAGCACTCACTAATTGAGGTGAGTGTGGTCGAACACGCACCCCGGCTGACTTGTACCCGTCGCTTGCCCCATGCAGAAGTGGGAAATAGAGAAATATTTCGCCAGAAATCCTGTAACCTCACCAGAGAGGGTCAACGTCCGAATTCCAAAATTAAGGAATTACCTGAGAAATCTGGTAAGCACATCCGAGGGCTTTAACATCCAAATTTCCAAAATTAAGGAATTATCTAGTTACGTCACAGGAGGCGTTTTGTAACGTAGCTTCCCGGGAGCCTGCCACATGTTCGGACGGCACACGCTCATTGGCCAGACAAAAGCCACGAAAGAGGGGACGGCACAAATAGTGCCGCAGCACATCAGCTGATAGGAAAAGCCGGGTAAAGCTCCTCAATATAGAGGGGCATCGACAAGTCTTAGGCCAAAACCCGTCCGAGATCAGCAAAAATCTCCTCACGGTAGAGGTGACTCGAACACGTCGAACACCTCACCAAAGATACATGCGAACGAACAAGTCGAACTCCTCACTAAAGAGGCATGGAAGATGCGAGCGAGCATGTCGAGCACACCTCATGGAATGGTTGCAATAAGAGCCGCTCAACGATGAGAGTCACATCACCATGGAGGTGACGTAAGCTCACAATCAACAAACGCGAAGCCACCATATTGTGGAGGTGACACAGATTCAATTCCGCTGCAACTACACCTCACTGTAGAGGTAGGGTAAGTAGCGATGTGCGTACCACCCCAACTGAGAGGGCGACGATTTCTATTCACCTCAACGGAGAGGGGTACCAATAAACGCGCAACGACGGTGAGTCATCTCCCCGAAGAAGTGAAAAAAGTGGATTGGTCCAAGGCGAAATCACCTCACGATAGAATTGAGCTATCAAGTGCTATCCTCGCGAAGCCACCTCACGGTAGAGGCTATTCATTGGACGCAACATCGCGAAACCACCTCATTGTAGAGGTGAACTATTGAGCGCAGCTTCGCGTAGCCACGTCACAGTATAGGTGAACCAACATGCACCAGCGCCGCAAACCACCACACCCCAGAGGTGAACTGCCCGCCGCTAATGTCTGATCCATCTCACCAAAGAGTTGTTGCCAATCCGACCCTGCGCCCGGGAAATCCTCATCATGAGAGGGCCCCAAAATTGAGGAGATTCTTGTCCAACAAAGGCTATTCTCACCATAGGAGAGAGCGACCATTGGACTCTACTCTAACACACTAGTACATCTATAGGAAGACGGATAAACAAAACAAGGAAATCATTTACGGAAGTACTGTCTACATTTAGAGTACATGTACCAAATCATCGTTGGTCTACTATATGCATGGTGCGCAAGTTCAACGGAGGACGATAGACCCCCGATCAATGACGATGGGACGGGCCAGACGGTGCGTACCCATCATCATAAGGGTCCACGGAATGGCCTTTCTGTGGAGTGGTACCGGAAGAAGGTTCCAAAGCTTCAGCCCTCGCCGCCTGATGTCCCCTCACTCCAGAGAGGCGAACATGCCGGTCAAACAGCGGCGCCCTCCCAGCATAGGGATCGGTACCGGTGAGCCGAGGATCCTACCCCATTGATGCTGGAGAATTCATTCAAACGTCACCTCCAGTGGTGGAACCAAGAGCCGACTCTATGGTTGTACGACGGCGGGAGGAAAGTGCTAGCCAGTCTCCGGGGACGAAGTCAGGCGCAGGCACCGGAGGATGCGCAGCCTCCTCTACGGATGAGGAGCGAGGACGGGTGTAGCGGGCGGAATCTGCATAGCGATGGAGTTCGTCGTTCTCGACTCGCAAGACCGCCAACTCCTGTTCGGCTTGACGACGACGACTCACCTCTGCGTTGAGGGCATCCCTATAAAGCCGGAAGCGCTTGTTCTCAGAGTCACCCAGGCACGCGCGGTTTCTTCTGCTTACTGTAGCCGCCAAGATAAGGTAATGAACAACCCTTCTGCGGTGAAGGTGGTGGTTGCAGCCGGGAAGAATAGATTTGGATCGTTCGGGCTAACATAAGCCTCGAAGGCCCGGAAGCCGGGGATTCATCAAAGGTGCCTTAACGCGAAAGGCCCCTTAGCGATGTCACTCTCTCGTCGCCGAGCGGCGCTTTCCGAAGTTTTAATAGGTCCGTAAGCAGAGGGAACGGTTGGAGTTGGGGCACACCCACCAGGGGGTCGAACAGGTGGAGCTGTCGCACCGTGGGAGGGGCGACCTGAGGAAGTACTCGGCTCCGACGCGTGGCAATCGTGTGGAATTGGCGGCGCGTGGTATGCACGAGGTATCGGTGGCGCCGACATAGGTAGTCCCCTACCAGAAGGAAGCAAAGAGTCTGAGCGACGGACGGAGGAACCAACTCTGCGCACTAGGGTTCCACGATGAGATCGAGGAGGCGCAAACGCAGGTGCCTTGTCGGCTTCCGTATCCCCGGGGACTTCGTCCATTTGCAACCTCTCTCCTCCATTAAGGAGGGGGCCCGCGGAAGGATCTCCAACGAGACGACCAGTCTTATCCATAGACATGGTAATGACGGGCATGACGAAGCTCCACGTTTTTTCCGTTACCCCATGAGACAGGGGTCCAAATCAAGGTCCGGAAGTTCTTGGATCGTCTAGATTATTTCCTCACCGTAAGGCCGGGAAACAACAACAACCACTTCATGAGTAGTGACCTCCTGGTGTTAGAGAGCAAGAGCGCCAAGAATGAGGCGCTCCGCAGGCATCATGGCCCAAAAGGTGTACACACCATATCGGGCGTCATGGGAGACACCGGACAAATCCGTCCAAAGCAAAGAAGGACGGGGAATTCAACGATAAGTAGGTTATCAGGGGGCGCTTCCTTGTCTTCTCACCACGTCGTCTTTTGAGGGAAGCGCGAGAGGTCCCTCCCATAAAGAGAAATTTATTGAAACGGTTTCGCCTTTCCGAACCGGAGTGCGAAGACCGGACAGTCTTCAGTTCTGATCAGTCTGCTGCTCTCCCGTGACCAGCGAAGGGCATGATGCCGGTCGGGAAGGAAGGAGCGAGACCACCCACGAGCGGGTGGGAAGACGAACGAATTACTCTGCAGTAAAGGAAGTATGTGAAAAAGAAGAAGTAGAAAGACCCCATCAGTAGGGGTCGCGAATAGAAGCGAATTCGCCATCTCAACATAGTCCGCATCCCTCTCATCCTTGAGGAAGATTTGATCACACCAAAATCGAAAGGTACCAAAATCTCCGAGGTGGGTGCACGCCTTGCACTGGGCCAGACCACCACCTATTTCCGTCGACAAAATGATCTCTGAAAACTGAAAGCACCTGTGTCAGGACCACCCGATGGACAGCCAATTCCTCGGCTTAAAAACGATGAATTGTCAGTCTAGTATAAGGCTGCAATGATCATTCAACGGACAGGTTGTCGGAACCAAAGAGAGGGGCCGTAACGAGGTTGATGATACCGTATTCATCGCGCCATCATTCGGGCGGGACTTGGAGGGTCCTTTCCTTGAGACGGGCAAAGAGCGGAGCTCGGAACCCGGAGGACGCAGGACCATGTTGGCCGTCTAGTGAAGACATTGGGGAAGCCTGAGGAGCCCTCGCATCCAATTGCGGGGTAGTTTCCCGCCCCCCTCCGGTGCCGGCGATGGAGGGGTACGCCTCCGTCCCGAAGGCGCCTCGGTCATAGAGGCGTCCGTAGCGGGGATGTGGGTGGCCACAGGAGAAACGGTGACGTTGCTGGCCCCGAGGTCGGCAGCTGGTGCGGATTCCTCTAGGTTGAGGGACCAGCTGATGACTGCGGTATGCCAGTGGTTGGGGAGACCATCGCTTCCCCATTACATGAAGGTGGGGAGTGTTGAGGCGCAGAAGGGACAAGGGGCGATGTTGAGAGTTGTGCATTTCCTCCTTAGTTGACGACCGGATTTGATGAGACCCCAATAGGGTCTCCCGAGTCGCAGAGGAGGCGCCGCGCTGCTCGGACGCCTCCAGCGAAAGACTGAGCTTCCTATTGGAAGGCACGTAGACGTGGGGAGACGTAGACATATTTCACCTCTCTAGTGAGGAGACGGAAAGTATATGGAGCGAAGGAAGTTGGGTTATGAAGGGGGAGAGGAAAAGGAAGTCTCAAACAAGATACGGATATTTAAGGGAGTGGAACTCACCAGATAGTGCGATGACTAGGAAACCGATGTCATCCCATTTTACGGATGAAAAAATGCGGGCCAAGATTTTAGAAGGCAGTCGGAGGTCTGTGCGCGGGACGCTGCACCCTTAGGAGGGGGCTTTGTAGTATTATGGGATTCGCACCCTATAAGAGCCAAACCTGATTGACCCCCATATTCAAATTATTTCCTGATTTTACCACCCTCCTGAATTCAAAGTTTTCCGTAAGTTTCCGAATGGTTTCCAAGCCAATTTACGGGGCCAACTTGCACTGTAGCGATGTATGTACTGATACTTGCCCTGTGATGAAGCCCAAAATTTCCAGAGTGCATACCTCCCTAATGTCACACCAGAGTGAAAGTTCCACTGCCAAGGCAGGTTACCTGAGGGGCACGGTTGTTGCGTCCCATATTTCCAGATATCAGAAGCGTCTGCTGCAGTGAGCCACCCTTACACCTCCTCCTTTACACTAAGGAACTACTATTCAGGAAAGCTATCTTACGTATTCTAGGGGAATTACCCCTCAATTTTAGATGTAGAAACGGCTACTACAAGGCATCGTACTTTATTATTATAATTATGTAGTAACGGAAGACGACGATTTAGGATAAAAGGGTCGCCGATTAGCGGTGCGCCCAAAATTAAAAGGGGACGAGCAAGGACACTCAACTTTCTCTTCCCGACAAGGAGTAAAACCCTAGGTGAATCCCTCTACGTTGGGGTAGCTAGCAGTGCATGGCTCCGTGTTCTCCTCACCATAGGGACGAAACAAACGACGTTATCCGTGAGGTTCTACGTGACTCGCCCGGTTACCCACTATTTCGTGGCCCTAATATGCCCTCAGATACCCCTCTGATGGGTTATCCCCAAAACCATTGGCTACTGACGTGCCAAAGGGATATCTCGACCCTACGCACCCGTCTCCAATGGCGGATCATTCCAGTAGCCCCACAGCTACCAGCTCTCCTTTTCGATGAGGACCTCACTTAGAGCGCGTTCCTCGCACGTTGCGCCCACCTGAGAGCGTAAACGGATTAGATCAGCCCGACAGCTCGACGCCGAGTAACCTCTCGGCCCAAAACCCCCTTTCTTAGCCACATCTAGGCTCTCTATGCATGAGAGAGCTGTAACAATCCCGTCTAGTCCCCTTCTCACCAGAGACAACGTAGTGGAACAACGGCCTCGTTGCTTCCCTGTCTCATTCGCCAGGAACACCAAACATTCCTCTGAAATTCAGGAGCCGTACTAGCTTCGAGGCCTCTCCCAAAGCAGAAAGAGAAGTTTCTGGTCTCCCCTCTCCCTATTTTTCACCGTCCCATGACTCCACTTGGAGGAGTCGCTCTACCACCACCGTCCGCACACCGGAAGGCTAGGTACACTTACAGACTCCCCGCCCTCCAAGGGAGGATAGTAGTACAAGGACTTTTTGTAAGCAGGCGAGTTCAATTGAGTACAATTGGAGGAGGTTTTGGAAGTCTTTGGAGCAATCTCCTCTGTCTCTGAGCTATTTTCCATGTCAGAGCAATATTTTTATGTTTGATCTGAGACGGGCTTCGAAATGAGAGTAGAAAAATGGAAGAGAACGTTAATCCTTTTCTTATCCTTCTGTTGTCTAAAAATGGACCGATTTTATATCAAAATCAATGTACCACAGAGATACGGTTGTTCGTTGGAATTTGAACTCTGCGGGCCAGCATGTACATTGGTAACAGTAATAAAATCTCTTGAAACATACAGAAAAGAACATTATCTTAATATACTACGTGTGTCACGAGTAGCACGTAGCCAAACCAATCATTCATGGGCAACGTGAAAAGTATGCTGCATGTGGACGTATCAGAACCTGTCATATGCAGGTAAGGTTTAACTTTAACAGCATAGGAATCGTTTCGGGTACCCGTTAATCCGTTCTGCATATAACCCATCCACGGGTACTGACGGTTACAGGCCCATTGGTTGGAGGACCCCTACAGGTCTTGCTTTGCCTATACCATGCGTAGCTCTGGGTTCACAGGTAGAACCCGAGACCCGCGGGTGTAAGTTTTCCAATACCCACCCACCACTGGTCTACACATGACAAAAAAATCGGGGCAGTACCAGATCCGATTGGGTTCTGGTACAGCCCCGTAACAAGATCTTGGTTCCAATCCGGATTTCCAGGAACTGCTGCAGTCCAAACCCGAAATAGCCTATGCAAAGACAGCTGTCCGGTCGTAACCAACCAGCGGGCATCTATTACATCTCTCGTATTGCTACTCTGACATATTATCTGAAGTTATATGCTTTACATTTGGGCCCTCGACACGACGCATTTCACCACACACCTCTGTTGGCTTTCGGAATTGGTGCGAGGCTGTGTGAAAATTCTGCGAGAGGGCGCCGTGGTGGAATTTATTACTTTACACATTCTTACAGTAATCAACCAACCAGAGCGCTTCGCACCACTCCCTTTCGGAAAAATTCGGTGAATTACGGCTCGGTAAGACCAGCCCTCGGTGAAACGAGGTACGACATAGTCTTGCAGCAAAGGCTACTATATGTTATATCAGATTTTCAGAGTCGATAGCCCTCATTCCCTAGTGCAGTAGTATCATGTTGGCGGTCCGTATATAAGCGTATGGCAAATGGAAGGGTTTTCGGAGAGAATTATCTTGTTCTCGGCTTACGAGAGCAATACGCTCACCTTATCCTTGAGAGAACTATGGGCTGAGATTAATGAACAGTGACAGAACCGTTGGGATAACGAGAACTCTATGACCATATTCGCTGGTTAGCATGGAATGATATTTTTAATGACAAACATGTCCAACATTCATACCCATTTAACCACTTTAGAGACATCGCAACAAGGAATGCGACCCAACGAAGATATTTTACGCTCAGAATGACGCCAAATCCATTAGTAAAAGTGAAAGAAAAGAGGGCATGCGCTATTTAGACGACGTTCGTTTTCTACTCAGGGACGTTACACTACATTTCATCGGCACACTGTATCAGACAGTACTGGCCAACAGCTACGCGCCCTTCCTCAGACAGTACTCGCAGAAAGCTACGCGCACTGTCCCAGACATTATACACAGACAGCTACAGGCACTGCCTTAGGCAGTGAGTGCAAACAGTTAGACGCCCTGTCTTACGCAGTGATTGCAGACAGCTACAAGCACTTCCTGGTAGATGTATGCTAGCACTCTCTAGCACTACTGCCCTAGGTACCTTATGGAGGCAGTGATGTGTACTGCACAAGGGCAGTACACATCATTACCTCCATTCCTCGTGAGGGACACCTCAACGTGGGTGTTTCACAGACCCCTCCACGACAGGTAGCTAAACCAATTTCAATATGTACCCACAGGAAGTGTTCAGCAACAATGGAATGTAATATCTTCGGGAGGTACAAATCACTGCCCAATGCATATTCCCGAAAACAGTACGACAAAATGGATTCTCTTCTGGAATTGTTTCAGTGTTTTATAAATTCTGCAATTTTTACTGCACTGTCCCGCTGAACCGTGCAACGTAACGTGCAGTGCTGCCCCATTCGTCCCATCGGCCTCCTGCGAACAAAGAAGGGATCACACAGAATCTCTGATGCGCTGCATCTCCCTGCAAATCGCTGCGATGGGAATACGATTGTGGTTATGTACCAGAATATACCGCTTCTCAAACTCCATGGGGTGATTTCCTCTCGGCATGATAGTTGGGTCTTCCAGTCCTTCGGTATCGGATTTTCCGATTCCTACTCACACCTATTGCACGGGTACTCCTTATGGCGGAGTTTGTCGGGAAGGAGAGACGGTTCTTAATCGCTGGGAGACTGTGCAGCATTCTCTATTCATACCTTTTGCAACCCTGACACTCTTCTTCAGCTCATAACTTTGTAAGCATTTAAGTACGCTTAAACCCGAATGCTTGAATCGCTCCAGCGAGCCAAACAGAATCTGGGCCAATGTAATGTTCTATATACGCTTTATTATTTTGGAACCAAGATGCAAAAATCATTAACACTCGAGATTATCTTATACGTTTTGCCACCACATTGTAGTACTCATCCATACCGGGCTGGGGCTACTGGGCCCCGTGCCATGGTAACCTCAGAGGCGCACGGCGCAGGGTAAGACCCGACAGTTACGTGCCTC
>JAUBNZ010001705.1:0-10660 GCA_032355485.1 Bonnemaisonia californica | reverse complement strand
GTAGGATATTAATAGGTTACCCGGTACTCTCTCATAGGAGTCGGTGGTCGGTAGCACCTTATCCTCAGCCAATAACTTCAATCCACCAGGGCACACCCGCGATGGGGTGGTTATGATAGTGTACTCTGTCTGCCAACCCTTCTCGATGGCTGAAAGGGCTTACAGTAGCAGTGGCAACCAGTATACCCCTCCCATTACAGGGAGGGCTGGGTTCTTACAGTTATAGGGTCCTTTCGGTAACCGACCGATTTAACCCCTTCTCATACCCTTCCAAAAAAAGTTTTTCCGCATCACCATCCATCCTCCTATCACCCCTATCGGGGGGGGGGGGTGATTACAGGACGACTCTTCGAATTACCAGCATGATGGTTCCTTCGCCCAAAAGGGCGAGGGAATTAATACGGCCAAGTCATCGTGATCCCGTACATCTGCATTAATTCATTCGAATTAGGCGGGTGGACGGGTTTTGACGACCCTTCTCCGTGAAGGCTCGTCAAAATAAACGTAGACCCCCCATACGGGGTACTACAAGAACATAATGAAGGACATCACTTATAACGGAAAAATCCAAGTTCAACTGATATGAAACAATTTACATTTAGTTGAGTTCTCATACCATTCGTCGACTAAACCATACTTGAATTGACATGTACCAATGTTACATACCATTCATTCAAAGTTGAACTCATAAATTTGCCATACAACTTCGACTTGCGTCTCCAAATAAGCCATACTTGTGCAAGAAGGCACCCTTAGCCTTGTTCTGTACTTCAGATCGAAACGTATAGTTAGATGACTAATCAACTATGGAAACAAATCTGATGTAAATATAGCCGTTATACGAAATTCTGGAGGCAAAAAACAGCAACAATGGCCAAATATGCCATGTTCCATGTTAAGCTATGCCATACTACCTTCTAACGCTAAATACATACTAAAAATGTAGCTATTGTACAATAGATCATATTTCATTATATGCATCAGTGCAAATTTCATGCTGTTCAGAATTATGACCTCTGAGATTGTGGTAGGTACCGAGGGCGCATGACTCTATATGGTGAAGAATAGATCCATTCAATAATTCGGTAACTATCCGTTCATTGAGAGCAAGATTGCACTAATTTTAACTTTCTACCAATATGACACAAAGTTGAAAAACAAATTTAAAGTAAATATGAAAACTATGTATCAGTTACATTTACGATTAGTCATACATCGCCGTGTTTTCTTACAGGGTTATTATCTCTGACCTTTCTACCCACCAGTTTCAGTGCTGGAAAGTTGTTCCCATTTTCCAGTTCTTATAGTTAAATCTATGTAATAGATACCACATGCCTGCCCAACTATCAAATCAACTGAGACCTTTTCCCCGTCTACGCCTTCAACCATATATTGATCATTCCCCCCTTCGCGCAAACCTAGGCTAATTGAGGTACCCCTTGCCGTGGAGCTCCTTTGAGCCTAGTTTTCGAGCGGGTTGATCACGGGACTAAGCAGCCCAAAGCCGTGTGGCTTTCAGAAGCTGTCTTTCAGCAGCATAACCTGAACAACTTAAGGACCCGGTTCAACCGTATTCGGGATGAGCATTTGGGGAAGAAAGGTTTGTTTTGCAATATTCTTGTTTTTATTCAGTTGTTACAATTTTTACTAACCTCACTACAAAACCTAATACGGAGGATGAGGGAGATTTCCTTTCCAGGAAATGTACGGATGGCGATATTGAACCGCCTCCAAAAAGGACACGAATCGGGGATCTGGATTCGGTGGATATCTGGCTGGAGTATGTGGGAAGCCCGGTGTCTTTTGAGCCACTATGTTTAATATCAGAGTGGAAGGAGCCCGATAGTGCCAATAAGCGGAATAATGCGGCAGTCATTTCACCATCTGGAATTGATTCTGGTCGTTTTATTTTGAGAGTGGAGGATGGGGGGAATTTCTAGAACTTACTGTTACTTCGCTGGAGTCGCTTTACGATACGGCCATCATGCATCGGAAGTGGCTCTGCAAAGTTTCAAACGAAGGGAGATTCGAGAGTTTCCACTACCATACGTTGGGTTTCAGAGGGCTCTAAAGCAGCTAGGGGCTCGGAGCTACGATGCAATCAAGTCAAAAGCCCACATCCCTCTGCCCTTCCTTCTACAGGCTAGGTTCACCCCTACATATAATCTATTATTTAGTGATGGTAAGGAGGAAGGAAGGGTGGGAAAAGGATCTACAAGGATGATTTAAGTGGAACGCAAAGAACACGGCGACAAGTACGTAGATTTTAAAAGTCAGAAGATTAAGCTGTAGAGATTCTCTTCTGTACTATGTATTTTCGATGTTAGAATTCATCCCTGTTACAAGTTGAGGATTCTAAGTTCCAATTCATCTTTTACTACAAGCCTTCTGCCGAAGTTTTACACATTGTTCCACGTACAATAGCAAGTAATTCCTGTTTCTTTAGGAATAAATGTGACTGCCTAGCTACTATCAACATGTTGTGTTACGCAGTTTACCTAATTCATACGAAATTGGGAACATGCCTTTGGAATAGAGCTTGTTTGAAATGCAGTGCGCGCAATATTCATAAAGCACCTGTTTTTTCAAGTTAAGGGCATTCCAGTTGGGGCGCTAACAGGTACTGCATACCATTGGAAAGGGAATTAAAACCCATATAAAACGAAAGCATTCCTTTTCTTATTAGAACTAACGCTAAAATGTTATGAGGAAAGATATAATTCAGCGGTGCGCATTAATCATAAAGCAGGTAGGCATTTGGCGCTAACTTAGAATCTAGATGGCGGGGAAGGAACTAATGGGTTATAGAAAACTGCAAATGCTTCCCAGGATAGAATGCAAGCAGTTAACAGAGCCTACTATCCTCAAGTGTGCCTCTTGGAACCAAACTCACAGAACCAGAGCAAGGGGCAATTTTGGCCCTTTCAGGTGCTCAATTTTTCAGGCTAAGATTGCCTAAGACGCATATCTCAGCCGTGCGGTTATACAAAACTTCCTAAAAGACCCCGAAGCTTAAAAATCTACAAGCCGCATGGAAGGACCTGCAGTCTCTCTCCTGCTACCAAAAATGCTTATTCGAGAGGCATCGAAAAGGCAGGACAGTGCTACTGAGTTTAGATTGAAACTGAAAGTGCCTTTAAATACTCTTCGATTACAACAGATACTTCAAGAGCCGCCTCATCTGGCCTACCAGAAAATCTTGTGTGTACCAAAGCTTAATGCTTGACACAAGACGAAGAGGGTGGAATGGGCTTTGGACCATACCAAATGAAATCCAGGAAAATGGGCAGATGTTGTCTCTAGTGACGAAAAGAAATTTAATTTAGACGGTCCTGATGTACTTGGGTACTATTGGAACGACTGGAGGGGGGAAGAGAGGATTTTTACAAAGCAGCAGAACGGTGGGGCTTCAGTGATGGCTTGGGGGCGTTTTCGTTTTCAGACATGTCAACTCTGGCAATGTTTGCATGGAAGGCAGGATTCTGTGAAATAGTTTTGCACTCTTAGCAACTATCTTCTACCTTTTACATATGCAATGCACACAGAAGGGTTCAAATTTCAAATGGATAACGCTCCAATCCATACATCTATCTTAACATCTCAATGGTTCGAAGCTAGAAACCTTAGTGTTATGGACTGGCCAGCGCGCTCACCCGATCTAAATCTTACCGAGAACGTTTGGGGTCATTTTCAGAGCTGTTTACAAACATGCGGGGCATTTTGAAAACATCCAACAGCTTACTGAGTGTTTGAGCAACAAACAGTTCTGCAATGCTCGGGAAACTGGTTGGAATAATGCAAAAGTGCTGCCAACTTGTCGTACAAGGTAGTGGAAAGACAATTAAAGTACTTAACCTGCTTTAAACTGCTTTTCGTAATAAAAATTGTGTATCAAGTCCCCTGCTTTATGATTAATGCGCTTCCCTGAATCAAGGTTTTCATCATAACACTTTAACCATAATTGTAATAAGAAAATGAATGGTACTGTTTTATATGGTTTTAATTCCCTTTCCAAAGGTATGCAGTACCTGGTAGCGCCCCGATGGGAACGCCCTTAACTTGGAAAAAACCGGGTGCTTTATGAATATTGCGCGCACTTTACATCACGTGCAGATCTAGATTTCAATGTAATCGACGGTTGCACGAGGGATCTGTAGTAGATAGGCTAAAACAGTAGAGGCTCTGAGTACATTTTTCTATGACTTCTAGGAGTGAAGCACAATACCCCGTTACACGGTACTATCGTACTTTCCCGCCTTCCCCTGAAAAAAGATCCATGCTGAAAGCATTCTTCACAACGAAATTGCGAAAATTGGGGGTTGGGTTATACTGTACTGTATTTGATATCCGCATTGTCGGCAGAAGCACGTCTATTGGCTTCACCTCGGATTGCTCCAGAGAGCACTTATGTAACGCACGAGAGTGCGTATCCGGGCTAAATGGCGTGGTGCTCATCCATCTTTGGCACGCTCCATTAGGACGCTCCCAGGAGCTCCTACGCCGTTTTTCCTTGACCAAAAGCCACTACTCTTTACTCATTCATCTGTATCTGGTTCTACAGTGCGGATAATATTTATAAAGCACTCCCAAATTTTCTATTTCAGTAACTTGCAAAGCGTTTACCCCGGATCTTTTTGCATTAGCATGACTGTATAGAGGTCCATAAATTGTAGGCGGACCATTTTTACAAACGCTCCTTTAGTTTAGAAATGAGAGCCTAAAAACTATTTTGAGGTTGAAAATAAGTATAAAGCACCCTAAATCTGGGTTGGTTCACTTTGAAAACGAAAGGTGTTCAATATTTTGTACGGCCTCCACGTGCCTTGATTACTTCTCCTATATGTCTAGGCATCGACCCCTGCATTGTTTCTGGATAGTGCAGGCCAATATCGAACCAGGTCTCCATAACGCATTCGTCGAGGTCTTGAAGGGAGTGAAACTGTTGGCATCCATGGAAAACTCTCCTTGCCATGAACCCCCAAAGGTTCTCAATGGGGTTCAGGTTCGGACTCTTCGCTGGCCACTCAAGGACAACGAATTCGTTTCCTTTTAACCAGGCTTTCGTCTCATTGGAGCCAAGGATGGATGCTCCATCATGTCGAAAGACCCAATTATTGGGGTGTGCATCTTCGACATATGGCACAAGATAATTCCAAAGCGTGTCAATATAGCTACCAGAATTCTGATTACCAACCAAAACTTCCAGATTCGTCTTACCTTGCGCGGAAAAGCCCCGCAAACCATCAACGATTCCCCCCATTTCGACGTTTTGAAAAATATTTTCTGTCCTTTCGTAAGTTGTACCAGTAATGTCTGAAATCATCGGGACCATCGATGTTGAACTTCTTTTCTTCACTTAACACAACAGTATTCCATTTGGAAGCATCCCAGCCCACCTTATCCATACACCAATGGAGCCGTTTTCCTTGTGTTCTGGCGTCATCTGCGGTGCCTTTAGCATCGGACTCCAGCGCAGTTTGGGCTGTGCCCTTAAAATCGGTTTGATCCTGACGGTAGAAATCGGGAGTTTGAGGCTTTTCCGAAGTTCATTGGCACTAATTGTCCCTTTGTGATCCTCGCGGAGGAGAACCCTCCTGTTATATGCTGAGATGAACGGGTTTCTACCGGGCCTTTCAGAGGTCGTTTAGCTCTGTGGGTCACGGAGAATGTTCTCCACAGCTTCCCGGCTCCTTTTCAGGTGCCGCGCAATTGCAGATTGCGATACACCTACTGCATGGAGGACAAGAGCCTCCACTTGCTGAATAGAGGCAGGGATTTCCCGCGAGGCATTTCTCTGGGGATTCCCACTGTCCTGACTAGTTTGAATGACTCCGTAGAGGTCTCGAGACCTTCAATAAGTCAATTTGCAGGCAGAAACGCACGCTGTTTCTGTTATTTTTGCGGGAGTGTGCATGTGGCGATAGGTGCTTTATACTTATTTTCGACCTCAAAATAGTTTCTAGGCTCTCACTTCTAAACTAAAGGATCATTTGTAAAACTGGTCCGCCTACAAGTTAATGGGCCTCTAGATAGTCATGCTAGTGCAAAAAGATCCGAGGTAAACGCTCTGCAAGTTACTGAAATAAATAATTTGGGGGGTGCTTTATAAATACTATCCGCACTGTACTAGACTACTGCAGTACCGAAGGGTACAGTAGATACTGAAGTAGAAAAGTACAGTACTGTAATTCTAATTCCTCGGGTAGATAAATCATGTTATAACCTGATGTAACTGTAGGATACCGGAAGGATTATGAAGGTAGACGTAGATCATTTTGTTTCAGAAATCATGATTGAACAGCAACTGCTAAAGAAGAATGCAGTAGATTACTCCTATTCTATAGGGTAAAAGGATATGTTCAGTCAAGTTTTAATCCTTAAGCCAATAAGGAGTTACTGGAATCAGTCACTAATATGCTGAATCAGTATCAGTATTACTGAAACGTGTCAGATCGATGGACGGCAGGGATTATGGAATAAAAAGCCAACGCAGTATCATTTTTTATGAAACGTAATAATATAATATAATAATCCACCTAGAAACTAAACTGCTCTTTGATTCGTTTAGTTGCTCTTCTTTTGTACAATACGTGTACTATACGTGTACTGTATTGCAGTACGGTACTGACGATGCGGTAATTACAGTAAAGGTACCAAGATAAAAAGGATGTTCGGTGTGCGCTATGCGCTGCTGTACAGTGGAGTTTCGCCACGCGGCAGTTGGCATCGCACTATCGAACAAACTTTGTGTGGGAGCGCGGGAACTTTTAAGTTACCAATATGTATGATAACTTCTCGTTTAAAGTCATGGATCAAGCTCCTGGTCTCAGAGCCGGGTTCAGTCAACTTTGGAATAATGATTGAACAACAACAGTCAATGACAGATACAGCCAATCAAATTCACTTCAGGTCACAGGACATCGATCAATGATTGCCAAAACACCGTCAAATTATTTATTTTCGGCAGCCCAAGAACAGTCCACGCTCATGACTGACGAGATCCGCTTAATTTGCCCATATGCATCATTTGACTGATCCCGGACGTAACTGCATCGCTCTATGACCACTCCGCTCCACAGGTAACAATGAGCAGTTCAGAACAGCTATATATGTATATAGCTGTTCTGAACTGCTCATTGTTACCCGTTTGACCAAACACATCACAACCCCATCCCATTCATTCTTCCCCCTCACTCTGCCCTCCGTCGTGAAACTATTTCCGTTGCCTCCTACAACATTCGTCACTGCGATGGCGAAGTCTTTGTCTTGGGCTAGTCGCCTCGCTCTTGCGGTCCTCGCAACTATTACTCTGTTCAATGCCGTTTTTTCTGTTGACGCCAAGGAAAGTGTCGGCACAGTAATTGGCATCGATCTGGGAACTACCTATTCCTGTGTCGGTGTCATGCAAAATGGCAAGGTCGAAATCATTCCCAACGACCAAGGCAACCGTATCACTCCGAGCTACGTCGCCTTCACATCCGACGAACGTCTCATTGGAGATGCCGCCAAGAACCAGGCCTCCATGAACCCTGTTAACACTGTCTTCGATGTGAAGAGGCTTATCGGACGCAAGTACACCGACACAACTGTCCAAAAGGACAAGAAACTTCTGCCATTTGACATTGTCAATCAGGGCGAAAAGCCCATGATCTCTGTAAAAGTGCAGGACGAGAAGAAGTCCTTCTCCCCAGAACAGATCTCTGCCATGATTCTTGGTAAGATGAAGAAGACAGCCGAGGACTTCCTCGGCAAGGAAGTTAAGAACGCCGTTGTAACCGTTCCGGCGTATTTCAACGATGCTCAGCGCCAGGCGACAAAGGACGCAGGTACCATTGCCGGCCTTAACGTCATGCGTATCATCAATGAGCCCACCGCTGCTGCAATTGCCTACGGTTTGAACAAGAAGGGAGAGAAGAACATTCTCGTCTTCGATCTCGGTGGTGGAACCTTCGATGTCACGCTTCTGACAATTGACGATGGTGTCTTCGAGGTGTTGGCCACCAATGGTGATACCCATCTCGGTGGTGAGGACTTTGACCAGCGCGTCATGGACTATATGATGAAGCTGTTCAAGCGCAAGTACAACAAGGACTTGGGCAAGGATAAGAGGGCGCTCGCGAAGCTGCGTCGCGAGAGTGAGAAGGCTAAGCGTGCCCTGTCCTCGCAGACGCAGGTGCGCATTGAGATTGAGTCGCTGTATGACGGGCAGGACTTTTCGGAGACCCTTACCCGTGCTAGGTTTGAGGAGCTGAACTCAGATCTCTTCCGAAGGACCCTCAAGCCAGTTGCACAGGTGATCAAGGATGCCAGTTTCGCCAAGGGTGACGTGCATGAGGTTGTACTGGTTGGAGGATCCACTCGTATCCCCAAGGTTCAGCAGATCGTCAGTGAATTCTTCAACGGCAAGGCGCCGAGCAAGGGTATCAACCCTGACGAGGCTGTCGCATTCGGTGCGGCCGTACAGGCTGGTATCTTGTCTGGCGATGGTGGTGAGGCTACGGAGACTATTGTTCTCGTTGATGTTGCTCCTCTATCACTGGGTATCGAGACTGTCGGTGGCGTGATGAGCAAGATCATCCCGCGTAACTCAAAGGTGCCGGCCAGCAAGAGCCAGACGTTCACCACCTACCAGGATAATCAGGAGGTTGTGAGCATTCAGGTATTTGAGGGAGAACGTGCTCTCACCAAAGATTGTCACATGTTGGGCAAGTTTGACCTTGGAGGTGTCCGTAAGGCCCGTCGAGGTGAGCCGCAAATTGTAGTGACATTCGATGTCAACGCTGATGGTATTTTGAGCGTAGCTGCGGAGGAGCAGGGTGCCTCAAACAAGGAGAGCATTACGATTACGAACGACAAGGGCAGGCTATCTGAGGATGAGATTGAACGTATGGTCCAAGAGGCGGAAGAAATGAAGGAAGAGGACGAGAAGTTGAAGAAGAAGATCGAGGCAAAGAACAACCTGGAGAACGTTATTTTCACAGCGAAGAGCACCATCGAGGATAAGGAGAAGTTGGAGGGCAAGTTGGAAGAAGAGGAGTTTACTACTCTGGAGGAAGCCGTGAAGGAGGCGCAAGAATGGTTGGACACCGAGGCCGAAGAGGCAGATGTCGAGGATGTCGAGACGAAGCTGAAGGATCTGAGAGAGATTGTGGATCCGTTGCTTGCGAAGGTTGGCGGCGGGGCCGGCCCCGAGGCTGGCGCTGGTGAGGCCGAGGGTGATGTTGACGAAGAGGAACATGACGACCTTTAGAACAGATTAGCTTAGCTGGAGTTCCCCTCTTGTCGCCTGAGATCAGTCTCGGTTGCGGAGGTTTGTAAAGCACGTCGACTCACAGCACAGTCGGAGAAAATCGCAAATGAAGTTTTTTCGAGAGGTATAGCTCGCAGAGCCAGAAAAAAGAGGATACATGGAGGTTACTGAAGTCCATCCACTAAAAGAAAATATTTATTTGAAAAATATGTAGAATAACAGAATGGAAAAGAAATTAAAATAGCAGGTTTCCAAAATACGAGGTTATGAGCCATTGTGGACGTATAACGGCGCGAACCAGCCATAAATAAATAGCATACATGTTTTTGATCTTTTGTATGGCCTGACTAGTTTACCACCTAAAAAGGGGTGCGAAGCAGGGTGCGAAATCCAGGATTAATCTGAGATAGGGCTCATATGCAGGTTCCGCACCTTGCTTCGCACCGCTTAAGGAGGTGTATACGCTGGGAGTTGGGGCTGATTTGAGGTATGTTGTTTATTCTAAACTATAGAAGTTATCTATAGGAAGTAGTTGGAGATGTGTAGTGCATATATGATATGTTTGTTATGAGCGTTTGGAATGCGGAAATGGACATCTCCTTCTGTAGTGGCGTGTGTCTGTAGATATGCTTCGCTGTTGGTCTGCTTCCTTTCCCAACTACTGAGGGGATCCTACAGGTTGATATGACGATGGACATGTAGATAGCTGGGAGTCTGAAGCGACAAGGGTTGCACAATCTACGTATATCTTACCCTTGGTATCTAGGAAATGATTGCGAGGGCAGATACCGATGGATGTCAAGATGTTTATCCGGCTGGCCATTGAAGACAACGGCATTAGACTGCGAATATTTGAAAGGAGCAAATTAGAGTACAGTGAACATGTGTACATAGTACGAAATCGCCAGCGCTGTTCTAATTCGGTCGGGTCCATAATCTTAAAAGGGAGAGATGACTGGAAGGCACTGCGGGTTCTGTTGTCGATGGACATACACCCGGCATGTCTCGGTCGTAACAGAGATGCCTGTAGAAAATGGGAGGGTTTACTTTTCAAAGAGCTCCTATGAAAGCGAGAGCCTCAGAAGACCACGCATTTCGAGTCCTCTTCAAGAGGGCTTCAGGTGCCTTGGTCCCTTCGGACGCCGGCAGTTGGACTGCCCCCCGCCCTATGGCTGTAACCAGGTCAGAGCACCCTCCAAGGAGGCAGCCCATTAGCAGAAGCTCGCACCGTAATGTAAGTAAAGGAATATAGGTTCAAATTTTACGTGTATCTAAAAGTGAACTATTCTGGGTGCGATCGTAGGTTGGACATTTCGTGACGTTCGGAACTTCACACCGTCCAGAAAACTTAAAAAATAGATGGAGACGGTAACCGATTATGTCACGATGAAGTACTAGGTTTCTCAAAAT
>JAUBNZ010001704.1:0-10662 GCA_032355485.1 Bonnemaisonia californica | reverse complement strand
ACTGACGCTCTTCTCGAAAACGACAGTCGCCCCCGCAGCCGCCCTCGCCGCCGCCCGCCGCCCGCGCCCCCTTCTGTCGGACCGGCACATCAGTCACTTCGCAACCCCCCGCTTCTGCCGCGAAATCCCGCTTCCCCATGCATGCAAACGCAACACCCGACGCGCGCATCGCGCCATCGCCCACCTTCGACGCAAAGAGCGCCGCGGTTTACATCATGCCCAAGCCCGCCCCGCCGCTTGCCGAGCACCGCCCCAAGAAGAAGCGTCACGTCGACACTACTTCTCCCCCGCCGGCCAGTCCGCTCTCCCCGCCGCCGTCCCCGCCTCCGGCCCGACGTCGTGCCCCGGCATTGGAGCGTCTCCCGCGCTGGCTCTTTGCACCCGTGCGCTACTTTGTTGCCTCGCACGGAAAGCTCCCTCTCCCCCAGCGCGTCGCAAAGCATGGTACTCCTTTCTACGATTGGGACGCCTGGGCCCTTGCCCTGCTCCATAATGATCTTTGGCGACGCCGAGGGCCTTGGGATCGTCTCATTGCATCATGTACCGCTGCGAAACCACCGCACGTCGATGAGAAGCAGGTCGAAGGCGTCAAGGGCGCCCTTGTGCGCATCGTTGTCGCCGAGGTTGTCTCGCAACTTGTGTCGAGGGTTGGCGAGCATCTCACACCTGAAGACCGCAATTGGATCACGTCGGTTGCCTCGCGACAACGAGGCCGCGATTCGCGGAAGCCCACTCTTATGCTTCTCTTCGATTTGGCCTTCGCGGTTTTTGACTTGGCAACCTTCTGTCATTCAAACCGAGACCCCTTGCCGCTAATTCTTACCGACACAAATCGCATCCCAACAATGGACTCTTCATCCATCTTTCGATCCATCCAGAGCATCGTTTCGGAAGTAGCGAAATCTGGCAATGCTCCTCCCGCTGACTGGACGGATGATTCATGTCGAAAGTCGAAGAAAGGTACCTTTCCGGAGCGGTCGGATCCTGAATTGGAATCAATAACGCGTGACCCAGTTGTCATGCGCGTTCTGCTTCTGGTCAATTCTCAGAATAACAAGCTTTCATCAGAGACTGGGATTATATATGTCATCCGTAGCGTCATTGAAGCCATCGAAAGTTTGCTTAACTTATGTAACACATGCCGATGGTATAAATGCTTCCCCTCGGATATCGAGGCAGCGAGAAACGGCCTGATGCGCGCAGCTCAGATCTTTTGCATTCGTTGTCCATTGAGCAGCATTCCTGCATTTGAGCCTTCAGCAAGAGAGCCTCAAATAGAAGAATGGCTCTATTGTTCTTTACAGGGTGGAATGTGGAGGTATTGGGCAGAACTCGCAAATGATTGTAACTACATATTGTCTACGGGACCCCATTCCGATGAGCAAGCACGTGGAATTCTATGTCGCTCTATCGTCAAGCGCCTTTTTTCCGATACTCATGTGCCCGCTGATGCAAAGGTAGTCGAGCGTATCATGGATGAGCAAGCCATGTACGACGAGAGAAAGCTCACAGTCCGGAGACTATTGGACATGGCGATTGCTATTGAACAGTTCTACTCGTTTTTCGTAGAATCATATGGACATGAGGGTGCCGTTGGGAATGCTATCACATGGGGCGTGCTATGTTTCGAGGGATTGGCACAGCTTTTGGGACGTCTGCGAACTGTCATCTGCGCTTTCCCGGGTCTACCTAGGGAGCTGGGAATGGCGGAATGGAGTTCTCGGGCTCTGGCGGTATCCCATTACTACAGAGATGCGGTTCTAGGGGATCAGGTAATGCGAGAGGATATCAGCAGGGCAATTCAAATCGCGTTTTCGGAAGCGTCATGGTCGCCTCAGACAAGAGCAATGAGGTTAATGGTGCAACCTCCTCCGTCTCAAGGACATTCAAACGGTTGTGACGCCGAGACTGCCCCAGCCCCGCGCTTCTGGCTTTCCACACTAGGGCTCACGGATCCCGTTTATTTAGCTGCCGCTATAGCGCCATGGGACCCCCGTCGCGCAGTGAAGCTTCTCGATGGAGCAATTGGACTTCATGAATCTGTGATGAAGAACATACAAGAAGGGAAGGCTGGTCTCCCCCTCTTGGATTTCCGCAGAATCACGATTTGTCGCGTATTATTGGTCCGTGGAAGCTTCAAAGGTCTCATCATGGAGAGGTTACAAGTTCTTTTCGATATTTTGAAGTTGCATGAAGGTGGGAACTTTTCGAAAGAGACCATACCGCTACTTGAAGCTGCAACAAAACAAGGAAACTTTTGTGCTCAAACAACACATGGGCTCCTTCTAGCGGGAGAGGGCAATTACTGGGATATTGCTCGCTTCGGAGCAAATTGCCAAAAGTCAACTAGACCGGGGATTGAGAAGCTCTATTTATCGGCAACGGTGGGGGATCTGGAGGCGTCCACTGCACTAACTCACATTTGGACTCAAAGCGGAGCTGGTTATGAAGATGTCTTGAAGTCAATTGTCTTGGAGCAGGTGTACGATCTGTTTAGGATAGCGGTCACCTGGCAAAACGCCAGCGCCGTTTTAAACTTGGGGGTGATATGGAGGTATGGACTTCCTTGTCTGGAACCCGACAGGGCGATAGCTGTGGATGCTTTCTTAATTGCTCTTCAAGGGGCAATAGGTCCAGAAGCTCGTGTCCTTGCTGCAAAGCACTTATCGGAAACGATTGGGGACGGACACACCAAGCTATCCGAAGTATTGACTGGGTTGATGCTGAAGAATCGTTCCGACTGTTTCTCGGCTTGCAGTCCGTATCGAATTGACGATTTTCGGGGAAGTCAATAGCTCAGTTCGGACGGGTGGAACACTTGTAGTTTGCTCTAGAGTGTCAAAATTCGTAGTTTGACATTTCGACTCACCATATATTTTCAGAGTCCTATGCACATAAACGACAGTAGAGCCCTGAACGAGATACTCGAGGAAAGATATACATAGTTACAGGACTTCCTGCTTAAACTTCTCCGAACTCTTCGTTAACATTCGCCAAAGCATTCGCTGGTAGACCAGTCATTCTGTTGTCTGCCGTCACACGGACATGTACATAATCGCGCCCACAGTCCATGTCGCCATTAACATCCAGACACCTTCACAAAAGGAACAGCACCTGCCGTCCGCCATGAAGCCAATTTATACCATACGCCTGGGAAGCCATTTCACCCAGAGTGAAGCCTCACTATTCACTTGTATCGCGACACGAGCAATTAAAGGTGCGAAATATCAGTCGACATACAATAAAGAACACCTATGTCCAGCCGTTAGCCGCCACTACTTCGATGATACGGATTATTACTTGAATATATATCTACCACAGATATCTAGAGCGCTGTAGAATTCTTTTTTCAGGAACTTACCAGGAACAAAGTTGTCCTCAATGGTGGCAAAGTGATCGCACGCGAACACAATCAAGCTGCCTTGAGCGCAGATATTCCGTAGAATACTGCCTTAGTTTCACATCATCTAAAGAATTCGACGGCGCAAATACACGAAATGCTACTACAATATAGGCCGAAGATAAAAACTTTTTCCACGTAGTGCTTCCCAAGGGTTCCTGAGAATAGGAACCAATATTGGTACCTACTGTCTGGGAAACCCAGGTGCAGCAGTGGCATTCGCACATTTCCAAGCCACTGTGAAAAAGGGTACGTGAACCCATGCTTCGACAGAGCTGCATGGCCTTCAGGAGTTCAGCGAAGCTCCCGCGAATTTCCAAAGCGCTCTACAGCATTGATCACCGCATGCTTTGCTTATCGGCGATATGAATCATCAGACAAAGCCTAGCGCCTCAAGATGGACAAGCCGCCCAAGGATGAAAATGATGGATAACTGCAACCGCACATCCTTGCGACTATGAACCCTGTGCTGGTCGTCGACCATCTCAGTATTTATAGTGCAATTGCGCCAGCGGCCGAAGCAACAGCCGGCCGAGGCGACTAGAACAAATGTAAAAGGATGGAGCGGGGGTGAGAAACAGCTCACAAACGCATCCCAGGGCCGTACTAATATTGGCTCAATTTCGATCAATGATCCAAACAGAACATTTCACTTCATCTCATGGAAAGGTACAGAAGGTTTTTAAGAAAAAACATGGAGAGCGAATCATGGATAAGAAACGTGTGCTCATTGGCCAGAGCTTTCAGCCCTGTATCATAATCTGTTTTGGTGTAAGGTACAGAGTACAGAGTAGCATGATCCAGCCTGGAAATTTCCGGCTGGAATAGATCTGCTCCCAGAAGATCCTGATTTCCAGTGGGCTTTCCTGTTGGGCCGTCCGCTAAACTAAATTAGTAGAGGTGCATCACTTACAACTCCCCGCAGAAGCCCCGCGAGAACTCTAAGATGACTCGGGCAATAAAGAAGGCTTTCGAGCTGGGCGCACCAGTGCTTGGAGAGCTGGAAATAAAAAAACTAATAGCACATCGGGAGCCCTTCTTGCTCATACACCATGCTGTTGAAAATGTGATCGGCAAGCGCGTTACTGCTGTCTCCAGGCAAGGTCAAACGAAACTACCCAGCCGTTTGCAAATGCTCGAAGGTCTTGGTCAAACTAGTGCGCTAATACTGCGACAGGCATGTACTGCATTAATCACGGGAAAAAGCGTCTCCCATATTATTGCGTTGCTAACTCAGTACTCTTTGATGCGGTCATCCCTTTTGGTTATATCAGATGCCTATTTACCGAGAGAAGCCACTTCCTGTATTTGCAGCCATGCGAAATGTAAAGTGGATAGCTGCTGAGAAACCTGATCACCCCCTTCTTTATACAGCAGAACTCAAGCGAGCAACCAGAGCAAAATTCGGCTTGATTCATGCTCACGCACATCAAGGTGACTCGATTTTGTGCACTGGAGAGCTTTTCTTCTCTTTCGCAGAGAGTGAGCATCAGAAGCCTGAATCGTAACACGTTTGTTACGATTGTCCTGGTCAGAATTCAGGTGTATGCAAATGCATGGATCAGGCTATAACTTGAGCTCATTCGAACCGTTCTCATCTAAAAGCTTTATGGACAGTACGAGATCATCAAAATTTGCAGCTTAAAATTTATAGAGCCAGTTCTTTTTGCTTCCCGTGGCAGGTTTTGGACCAGGATTTGGACCAGGATTTTTGAGTAGCCACCATCCTCGCAACTTCGGTGCGTCTATGCCACCCATGGCGTCGCGTCTTGGCTTCTTGTCTTGTCCCACTCTGAACAATTTAGGCCAGAATCAACTTCGCAATCGGTCGCATTCTCTCAAGGCAACATTATGCCCACAACGCAGCAATCCCATCCGATGTTCTGCAATCATCGGAAGCGTTGCTCGTCTCCGCCTTGAAATTGAAAAAGTGGCTGGTGCCGACCGTGGAATTTTCGGTCTAGAAGATCAAGAGCGCAATGATCTTGACCAGCTAATCAAAAGTGTTGAACAAGACAGCCCAATCAAGGACACCACCGCCAATGATGCAGAACAAACGGCTGGAACTTGGCGATTGCTGTATACCAACTTACAGATCCTGGGCAGGAAGAGGGTAAAACTAGCGATAGCTACGTCGAAAAAATCCGGCTTTGTGCGACTTGGAGACTTTTTGCAAGTGGTCCATCCGCATCGAAAGGAAAGCAAAAGTATCGTGGAATTCAAGGTCATGACTGGCAGCACTGGTACATTTACTATTACGGCTGGATACGAAGTTGTATCCCCAACTCGTGTGTCCGTTACCACGATGGGTTCAGCGTTAGAACCATTGGCACTCGAGAAGCTTTTGGGAGAGAACAAGGCACTCCTCACACAAATTTTTGACCCAGAGGGATACTTGGACATAACATATCTCGATGAGTCTATTCGAGTTGGCAGAGACAACAAAGGTCATGTGTTTGTCTTGGAAAAGATAGACCATAGGCGAGAATAAAATATGTAGTCAGTCATCTACAGCTCTCACCGGCGACGCGGAGAAAACGTGGTTGAAGGAGCCCTGATTGAGGGTTTCCGACTTCTGAGTAGAAAGTGTACAAGTGAAATTAGGGCTGAGAGCCGAAGGGTGTTTGCCGTAATGGCAGACGGAGAATATTCTGGCCCTCGTATCGAAAGCATTGCTCTCAAGATAAGCACAGTCGCAATGTATGCGAACTTCGGTCCAGATATGCATTGGTTTAAGTCTGGACACTGGCTGCTGGGAAACAACTCCGGAAAACTACAATCTTCGAAAGACAGCGAACATACTCATTATATGTTTACCTATGGTCTTGTTTTGTCTGAATGGGTGATAGATTGGGCTGCTATCATTAGAATTTTAGCGAATAGCTCATAGGCGGTCGGCAATGCGTTGTGACTATTAGGTGACTCCTGAAAACATAGAATCAGAATTTGTCTCCTCCCTCCCTCGCATCAAACGGCGCCCAAACAGATCCTGACGCCCCCCATTTTGATGCATCCGTGAACAACTAAATGTTATGCTTCTGTAAGGGTAAGGGTAACTTGAGGTTCACAGATGGAAGGGTAAACTTTAAGATACAGAAGTTTTTAGAGTCGAAGTTCGGATGGGAGGCATGTCCTTTGAGTTCATTGGACGAGAGACATCCAGTTGACTTACAAAGAAAAACATCAGATACTGTACGTGGCCAGTACGGCCCTGCCCGGCACTGTCTACATATCTATATAAATGTGAACAGTTTGTTCCCATTCAGAATCTGACTAATTTGTCAGAGTGTGCTTCTAAGGTCCAATCGGATTCTCGATAGTCGATCCAACCTCAAACTGCGAAGGATCTCCGGACGCGAAATTGACCAAAGACGATGAGCCATCTCAATTCATCTTGCTTCAAGAACATTTTTCCTCGGGTTGATTTTGCTGTGCGCAGCAATCGTTCCCAGTTGCGCTCGTTAACTTCATATACCCCCTCTTTCTTCATGTACCCTTCGGTACAGTAAACACTTGTTCCCAGTGCGAAAGTTTCTCTCATTCTGAGCTTTTAGTATTCCATTTTACGCAACCTTCCGGCCTTTCAGTTCCACTCTTTTCCCATCCAACCCGTGATGACACTTTATGCTTTTGCGAGTCCTCTCATGAGAACCCCATTTCGCAAACCCATCATCCCTTCTCGACACTATCATTTCACGCATCGCACAAAACAAGTGCGCACATTTTCATCTCACCATCCCGTAATGGTACAGAAATTCTCATCAGTCGATGCGATTGACTGGCTTTCCAAGCCCATAAATGTTCAGGGTGATGTACAGAAAGGATTCGGACGTGGAAGTAAGGAGCTGGGGTGTCCGACTGCGAATTTACCAGGAAAACTGCTGGACGATGTCTCGGAGGCCGATAGGGACGGTGTTTATTTAGGATTCGGGAGGGTACCGAAGTATGGAGACCGTGTGGTTAAGATGGTGGCGAACCTTGGTCGTAACATCACTTACGACGATGTCAAAGAGAGGGTATTAGAAGCCCATCTCATGGAGGAATATGAAGATGACTTCTACGGCGAAGAGATGCGTTTGTGCATTATCGGATACTTGAGACCTGAGTGGAAGTTCAATTCAATCGATGAGTTGATAAAGCACATCAACAATGATATAAGCGTATCGAAAGAGGCCTTGGATTTGCCCAATGCCAAATCTTTTCAGACTCATCCAATGTTAACTTCCTGACCGCATATTCTGACCGTTTTCATGGCTCTGTATAATACAACACATTCCTCACCAATTGTTTCTCTGGATTATTGAATGAGTCTGTGCACCCGACTAGATGCTACTGGTCAAGAGATTACAGATACACTGTTCGATAGACCGTATAAAAGATATTGTATTGTATGTGATGCATTATTAGCTAGTTTAGGAACTTATCTCTCACTCACACCTTCTTGCCTCTTGTGGCGTCGTTGTCTATGCTGCAAGCCTCTCTGCATATTTGAAACAGGGCTAGCGCTGGAAGCCCGAGGCATTAATCGCGATACCGATGGGCTTAGAACCCATTCCTTACATATTTCGTATGACGTGAAACCTATAGCAGCGAAAAGAGCTGCCCAGACGACACGCGGACGAATTCCAACAAACAAACCCGGTATGCCATCACGATGCACAATATCTCGCAATGCCGGAAGAAGTCCTGTACCCGGCTTAATTTTCCCGGTGGCAAACCTAGTCTTTAGAACATCCATGGGCGTGGTACATGCGCTAGAAATAGAACCGGCCAAAGATCCAGCTATCACAAATTCCGTCGCTGACAATTGCGGTATCGTTTCTTTCGCTCGTCGGGCCTTCAAGCGCTGCAGCAGCACTTTAGCTTCCTCATATAACGCAAACCGAATCATTGTAGAAGGGATATTGCGAAGAAGAGTGGCCGTGTAACCACGATACAAGCCACCCATTCCGGAGGTGCGCATAACGCCTAGCGCGACCTCCAAAAAGGGCCTAGCATCAACGCCGGACTGCATCCTCTGCTTTACAACCTCCTTCGGTACAAACAAGACTGAGGATGCGAGATTACCGCAAGCGGCCGATAATGCAGTTAGAGGAACTCTACTCCTTCTCCGTTGAAAGGCACCAGGAGCAACCGCAGCTACTTTCTTCTTCGCAAATTCATATACACCAAAGTACAGGGAAGATGATAATGCGCTTCCGAAGAGAGCTGGTGCAATACCAGCGTATAAAGCCATCGGGCCTCTCTGCTGAACGATTCCTCTGAGAGCAGCAGATACGCCGGGAAAATTCTTAGGATCTGCTTGGCGAACTGTTTTCACTGTATCCAGTGGGTGTAATACTGTGTTGGTAAGCATTCCGGCCATACCACCAGCCAAGGCTAAATGCCAGCTCGGGTTCCCAATTTGTCTTTCAACATTGGATTGACGTGGGACGGATGCATATAGAAAAGGTAATGCAATATTCATGTTCGGTGATCCGTGCTGTTCTCAATAAGAGCTGCTGACAGATTTTTCAGATAAATGTTGAGAAGGAAACAACACATTCTTTAATGCTAACCTGCCCGTGATGTTGCCAACGCTGCATCAACAGAGGTTGGGAGAGAGTCGCGTATAGCTATATAGGGTGTGTGGTAAGTTGCTCGAGACTGCAGAAAAGAAGAAATCTGTGCAGGCTTCTGAGTTAGAGTTGAGTTTCAGACTTGTTGGCCTCTTCGCATTCGAGAGCTCAAGATGATTCCACTTCCAACAGTGGCTCGTAGTGATGTCCTAAAACCTGAGCGTGTTATGGCCCTCCCATCTGCACTCAAGATCTGAAACAATTTGTACTTTGTACTGCGAAGGGTTAAGCTTTGTGCCCACTGCTCAGAAGAGTATCTAGATACGGCCCCAAAGGTGCCGTTAGGGTACTCCTTTGGTACCGTAGTTGCCCTGCATACAAACATAAAGATTAAACATATTACTGTATTCTATTTCCCCCAAGACCCTAGTCAGCATAAAAAAGCACGTGCATTAGATGGAATCTGCACCCATTTAAAGCACGTATATTTTAATATATTCTAATCCCCCAAACCCCTACCCCGTGGCCCATAATCCCTAGCCCCAGCGGAGTTAAAAACCCCAACCATTTATAGCTCCGCTAACCCAGAGATTAGGAGGTGCAGATTGGGGATTAATTTAATATACCATTGGTATCAATTGTTGAAACAATTTCATTTACATTAAGCGACGGTTGGATGGGACCCAGGTCGCCATGGCCACTTCCTGTAAGAGCATGTCTAGCACAGTACCCAAATACTAAATCAGGCGAAATTTATAGTTAGAACCATGTCTATTATGGGAAATTCCAAGTCTACATTTATGTATTGGAGCAAAAAGGTGAGTAAATATCAACCGATTTGCTCAAGAATTTGCTCAAAAACCAAGCATGGAGGCCCAATGAAAATATACATCATGTCATTGCGGAAGAGTGTTCCCGCCAAAAAACAGTTATTCTTCTCGCCACCATCTCCCGCCCCAAATCACTCTTCATCCCTCATCCAACTCCACCCATCTTCCCCCATCCATTTCCATCCAAATAGGCGTTCGACATCCTTTCTCTGAGCCTCTTGTCTCGAGCTGTAATACGACTCCCTCTCGTTCTCTGGAGCATGATAAGGTTTCGCGAAGATGCACCAATCTGGGTATATGCCATCGGCCAGCATATACAGCATCCAGAACCGCTTAACGCCGTTGATAGTATATCCTTCTTCAAACGTCATCTTCCTGGACCCATTAAAGATATCGATGAATAAAGGACTGTTGTCCGCAACTGTGATATCATTGTTAGTTCCACAACGCCCCACAAACCAATGCCAAAAGTACAAGTCGCTATCACACAACGCCTCGCAACTTATTGTTGCAAGCTTCCCATCCTTGGGATTGTGGTACTGTCCCTTGTAAGCCTGTGGACAATTCTTCCAGTGTAAATGCATGCAATCGACAGCTCCAATGCAACCCGGAAAGCCCTTCATCGCATAGCGCTTTTCAACTTCGCGCAACTCGATCTCAGTTGGTAAACGGTTCAAATACACGGGGCCAAAACGTCTGTATATCGCCTTCAACGTAAGGGCAAAGGCCTGCCTATGCGATTCAGGTGACATTCGACACATGTCATCTAACTGCCGGAATGATAAACCAGTGGTAAGTGTAGTATTCCGCAACCTCCGGAGAACTGAGGTTGCGGCTACAGGGTCCTAGTGAACTCTCGGTAGCTGGCCTACGA
>JAUBNZ010001703.1:0-10667 GCA_032355485.1 Bonnemaisonia californica | reverse complement strand
GCACACCCCCGTCCCGCCCATCCCCTTAGCTGGAATCCCGCCCATCTCGCCCATGATGCCCGCCAGCTCTCTGGTGCCGATGACAACCAGTTGCATCCGGCCGCTGCCTTGCACCCCTTCGCCGGCCCGGGCGAGTCGCTGTCTAACCCGTCTGAGCTCTTGCATGCACCCGCCCCCCTGCGGGGCGATAATGCCGTTACCGCCGACGTGAGAGAAAGGTATGGAGCCGCCAAGATGTCTATTGTCGTTTTATTCCACAATGAATACGAGTCGCTCAGGTCTGCTTTGAATTCCTGGTCGGATAAGGGCCTCATTGAGTACGCGGACGAGATTATGTTTTTCCTTAACGGTGCCGACAGCGAATCCAGCTTCAAGGCACAGATGCCAGACTATGAGGGTAAGATCCCGCCGTCAAAGCGTAGTATACATCTTTCAAAGGAGAATCTTCCCCTGGGTATTGCCATTACTACCATGATTGAGCTTGCCAAGCACGAATACGTACTGCTTATGGAGAAAGACTGGGAGCTAATCGAGGAGCGCTCCATTATGGAGTCACGCCTTACCGATTCCAAAGTCCTCATTGGTACTGGAGTGGCCCAACTGGTCCGTCATCGCCATCGACAAAACCCCGGCGTTCCGCTCCATGCCCTCATCATGCACCAGGGCCGCGAGGAAGCAATTATGCGTGTACAGAAAAACCTGCTGTGTTATACTCATCACTGGCAGAAAGATCCAACCGAATCGTACCCTGGCGCAGGTATTATGTATCGCTGCGGCGGTGCCGAAAGGAACGTTGTGGAGGAAGACATGTTCTGTTCCCCATCGGCGTATTGTCAATGGACAAATAACCCGGCTATTTTCAACAGGCAGTGGTTTATCGACAACGTTGGTAATGAGTTTAAGAAACAGTATGCGATTGAAAAGAATCAGCATGGTATCACCTCTCCGTTTCTTGACTTCGAATATTACACCAACTGGCGTACGTACGCATGGACCGACAAAAATTTTGCAATCGCTCTTGGTTCCGGCTTATTTAGACACGCCGAAACTGAACACCAGTTCTTCAATACTGTTTGGTATGCCCATCATCGTCTACTAGTCGATTTTGAGGAAATCCGCACCATGTATCTCAAGAATGAGACGATGTTCAAGAAATTAGGAGGTGTTCACTTCGACCCAGAGAGTCCTGCACCACCACCTATGATAGAAAGATATCCCGTGGACTTTGTTCGAAAGTTCCAGGTTCCTGAAATGTTTACCGGAACTCTCAAAACACAGAGACAACTGATCAATCAACAATACGAGAGATACTTGTCTACATATCGCATTTTAACGGATGCAGAGTGGGAAGCGAGCGGGCCGGATTCTCAGAAGGCAAAGAAACTGGTAAACTGGAGGGGTGAAGTTACTGCCTTGCATCATATCGTAGAAAGGGCAATGATGATTGCGCCACCGGAACAGCCTCATGAGATGAATATTACCCTCGTAACCGCTCTTCTAGATCTTGAACGCGATTCCTTGACGTCAGAACAATTTGGTTTTAAGCGCAGTTTTAAGCTGTATCTTGATGCAATGGCTGACTGGCTAACCCACGACTACAAGAAAGTGGTGTATACAACCTCGGACATTGCCGAAAAGCTGTTGAAGACTGCCAGTAAGGAGGTTAAGGCATCAACAAAATTTGTGTACATAACACGGGAAGAACTGAGAACAAAATGGGTTGGTCCAGATAACTATGCGAGAATTCAAACGATTAGAAAGACTCCTAAGTGGTTAGGACGTGCTTCATGGCTACCTCTCTCTCCACAAGCTGCCTTGGATGATTATAACGCGCTGGTAATGTCGAAAATGTTCTTTATGAGAGATGCCGCAAGACAGAACTACTGGGATACAACTCACTTTCTGTTTGTGGACGCAAAACATAGTTGTCGGCAGCCAAAGGTTATGAACCCCAAAAACGATCACATCATCCGTGCACATATGTTTGGTAAGCTTCTTATGACTCATTTCGATTACACCCCTAGCCAAGAAGTGCACGGCTTTGAGTATTCAGCATTCAATAGTTACTGCAATGTCAAGCGACCTGAGAGGCGGGAGTTAATGAAGATTGGGCGTGGTGGAATTTTTGGTGGGTCAGCATTTGTTCTCGAGTATATCACTGCCATGTATGATGTAGTATTGACTGCTACTCTACGCGAAGGACTGATGGGAACCGAGGAGAACATTTTCTCGATCCTGTTTTATCAAGTATCTCAATATGTGGATGCTTTCAGCAATAACTGGGCATGTCCCGATAAGATTCAGGGTGACCATGCCTGCTACGGAAAGAGGGAGCAGGGATATAACTGTGCCATATTCGATTGGGTGGCTAAAAATGCCGTCAGAAGTTGATGGTATACATGTATACAATTATTCATACTCACACATAACAAAAAACAAGTTTACCTCGGCCAAGAGAACAACTATCACTGTTGAGACTCTTCTGGGCACGGTATATATCTTGTGTAGTGCCGTGATGCATTCGTCTATTGCACTACGTGTAGTGGCTGTACTCTTGCAGGGACCGTACCTACCGACAATCAATAATGTGTCCCACAGCACTATGCAGAGAGTACGCACCTAGCACACCAATGTTCCGCGCTTTACCGTAAACTCCTCTAATTCATAGGCTGGCAGTGCTCCGAATCCGAAACGACAAAATCTTAACAATTACTGATGGGCTATCGTTCGGTATTCGACGCGACGAGTGTGCTATGGGGCGAACACAAAAACATGGACCTTTTACAAACAGCTCTCCTGAGCGATGCAACGATATGACGACACTGAACAAGAGGACGGCCCTTGGGGAGAGAGGTCGACAATGATGATGATGATGACGACAATGCTTACAGTACTACCGAAGAGCTGAAGGCTCTGGCAATTGCTACAGCTGCAATTGAGGGGATAGGCCGAATGGATGAAGGTACTCCAAAGGCACTCAGGGCTTGTTAGAGGGACCTTAGACGTGAAAAGCAGGCTCTGTTACGTCAGACAACCATATTGGACCATGTCAAGACAAAGTAATCATCTCCCTCGCTTACCGCATACCCTCGTAAGTTGCATATTGATGCTGTTTACCGAGAGCCATGCAATTTGCGGGGTTCTACTGTATATGAAAATAAATGGGAAGTTGGGGAGGTTGCTTCACGGATGATATCTTCGCAGCACGCTACGAGGTCTAGTAGAGAGGGCTGCCCAACATATTTTCTTCTGTGGTATTGCGGAGGAATAAAGAGATCAAGCACACTATCCACCTGCTTGAAAAGGTTCCCTTGGGCAGGCTGAGTTGTCGTACAGCTGAATTATTGGGGAGGCTATAAAGCGGATACTGTAGTGATGAAAATTAAATAAAATCAAAAGGAAGCGGAAAAATGGAACTACTGGATTCAGGTGACAAGTTTAATTTGAGTAATTTTTGGAGAGGTGGTGGAGTACAAAGAGACTGCACATTGACATAGCACGGCTTCAATTAGACATCAGCTATGTTCACCTCACATGCGCATTGCTGTGTGTAGGTGATAGGCCATGCCCGAAACATGGGGCCGGCATAGCCAATCACCGTCGTTCCGGTACATCAGTGCGATATCATATTGATTCGCTTATGTCCTGCACATCTGCTGGACAACTTCTTTTTTACTAATATTTTGCAATGACAGCAGCCGGGACGACAAGTAGTTGTTGCCCGCTGTAGAGTGCTGATATCGAATACGAGTAGCCTCTTATTTGCCCCAGAGGGGAACCCAAGGGCAAATAAGAAACGAGGCCCACACTTCTACCACGCAAAAAACTGCATCATGGGAATTACTACCAATCGCATGCAGACGGTCAAGCTGATAGCACATACTGTAGCACAACTGAGTTAAAACGTGCTTCATACGCATCCATTAGGGTTAATATACCATTAACCCAACGTTTTGTGAGCAGTTACGCCGCACTTGTTGATGTCCTTTGATAGAAAACGGGGGTCGATCGATCAACCATGACACTCGGTTTAGAGCGGAAGTATTAGGAGTGAACCTGCTCGTAGAATCCGATTGAACTATTACTCTAGTTCACTTTCTTTGTAAGACAAAAGTTCTTTGATGTCGAAAATCCATGATTCTTGTTGCAAGCTCTCGAGGTCTGCCGTCCACTACGTAGGGGCGGGGGGAGAAGAAATATACTTCCGTTTGAGTTGAGGGGATAATTTTTGCAGAACTGGAAGCTCGTTGACTTCTTTACTGAAAGAGCATGAGATGGCTGAACGAGGACCCGGGGAAAAATCACAGCGCTGGGTGAAGAGGACGTCGTCAGAAGTAGATAAAAGTCTCCAAAAGATCGAACAAAGTGGAACACATTTATTGGAAAATTTTAAGTTTCAATGATGCTATTACACTCTGATTTTTTTATAATTCAGGGAAGCATGCATGTTGAAATACAGGCGAGCGTTTGGTCACTGATTTGTGGCGTAAATTCCCGGTGTGATCTACGAAAATGATTCTTGAGCTCTGAAAGAGCTGCCTTCTTTGGGGGGAATGAAGTTGAAGGATGTGCATCTAGACGAATCTTCCTATGTTCTTCACTATCCGCAGATTTGTCTTTACATCTATCCACGTAAAGAATCATATTGAGTCTTTCCCAGACTTTACTCAAACGAAATTTTGGTCGCACGAAATGCATAAACTTCGAAGTATTTCCGGTGTTCGGGTATTTGGGGACCGTTCGAGGAACTAGGGGCCCGTTTCAGGAACGAGGGGACTCCCCTTTACAGTAAATTCTGTAATATTTAAATAAAGTTACATTTCCCATTACAGTAGCTCTCAAGTCATACGACGCCTGAACCATGGATACAAGAACAAAGCTAGACGGGAGCAAAGAACACACCAGAGATTGGAATATATACTGAAGTGATGTTCTACTATAAGATTGCGTGTTTTTCTCGAATCTGCCCTAACTGGCTACGCTAATGGGACAAATTTCCTATAAACAAGTCGAGAACGAAAAAAAAAAGCAAGCGATTCTTTTTCGCACTCCTCCTCCCCCAGCGAAGTCCCTCAATCAAACGAAATGAGCACGCGCGAATAAACTCCAATTTCAGGATGCAGCGAAGCAATCGTTCACGGAGGATGGAAAAGAACACATGGAGAAAATAATGTTACTGTATACTGTACAATGTACCAGCCTCTAGCTAGTCAGTCTCACGAGGGATACAGTAATGTTACAGTATGTGACGAAGCAGAAAAACTGCATCTGTATTACGGAGAGGGTCTTGCCTGAGATAACAGGACTCCCACAAATTCTAGTTAAGTTCAAAACCGCGGGAACTTTCCATCTCAACATCTGTTTAGATTCGCACGACCATGTCTGATCAAGTTGGAAGAAACAGATACTTTTATACGAGTGTAATCAACAAGGAAAACATTACTGTGCTTCAGAAGTAAAATGAGTCTCTTCTTTTTAAAATGCAGAATCTGTTCTTTTGGGAGACGCTATTACGATAGAGTCTCTCCCAAAAAAGAAAAGATTCTGTCCTTCTGGGATCATCTGAGGACGAAATGAGAAGTGAATCCCTTTCGATTGAAATGGATCAAAGACATCGTCACTCAAACTTTTATTGAGATGACGGGGAACGGGATAGAGATGTTAGGCAATTGTGCTGTCCTGGAGTAGAAAGGGCCTGAGATGATACACCCTCTATCTCGGTTCGTTGAAAGGGAGGATTAGAGGACGGGATCGAATCCAGGGAGAGCAAATGCGTAAATGGGTAGAGCTATTCTTTCTTCTAGAGAGACGACAAAGTCTAAAGCTACACAGAGGATCCAATACGCCAAACATGTGATGGGTACACGTGTCCTATCCTGAAATTGGACAACAGTACTGTGACACGAACCCTAGAGTATGCCTTTCTAGAGTGGCATGAAGTGGGGAAGCTGACTTCTCGATAACATGTTAAACTGTACCTTTCTTTTTCTGTGCACCCCGCAACCTGAAATCGGTCGCAGAGTCAGGGAAAGAGCGGGGGCTGTGATGGTCGGTGCCGAGGAGTTACCGTAATGGTATGGTAAAGCCATTAACGTACTACCATTCGGTACCCCTTGGGGGTACAGGTCAGGAGTCAGAGATGTACCGTACTTTACATCTGCGAATCAAAGACGTAGAAGGCGGACTTTTGACGTTTGATAACCTGGATCTCGGATACCCATATCACGGTGAGTGCACAGTGGGCCTGACATACTTTACACATACTGTATCGAAGGGTTCCAAGGGTGGGACCCCTTGGTACATCAAGAAAGAGGCTTTCGCCTTTTGATTTAGGAAAGTAGTGCACCGAGCTATATTTCCTTTCTGATTACCGGGACACCTAATGGCTCAAAGGTGTCGTCCAGAGCTGTCTGCCAAATTTACTCGATGCATATTGGAAATGACACACTGCATGATGCATGATCATTATGCACTGCATGGTTTGATGGAAGACTGGACGTTGATGATTCCTGATCGGATCAAAGCTGTGGTCTTGCGATTCCCATCCATATATAAGTTTTCTGGTCAATGTTCAGTCTAGTTCAGGCTATATATATCACTTAGATACGCTTCGGTACTGAACTGTATACCGACTTGATCTCTTCCTTGGAGGAGGTTGCCACCCAGGGATTTCAATACTAAACTTAATCGGTACCGTTTTCAGCACTGTAAGAGGCGTTTTCACGTATCAGCGGTGAGTGTTGCGGTGCAACCACCCTTGTCATTGTACAGTCCGTACACAGCGGATGCTGCCATATTTGGCGTTACGGTTTGGTGGCACGGACATCACATAAAATACTACGACAATTGTAGATAAATAGCTCGTCATCCCTGGAATAGTCCTCCAAATTCACTGTTCCTCGCACCCGAAACACAGACACAGTCTAAGTTTCGAAGTGGACACCATAACTTTCATCTATGAACATGTCTTCATCGGCTTTTACGTATTTAATTGCCACTTTGCATGAAGAGCAATCATCTGAGAACACCTCATTGCACCTCTCTGGTGCTCCATGGCTGCAATTGTTGAGACAGGAGAATTTTCTCTGTGGAGTGGAACCTTACAAAATAAGAAATATAGTCAATAGTAAAGTAAAGTATATAACGAGACGAACAGAGCAGGAAGTGATGCAGTACAGAAAATACTTTTCCAATCACGATAGATTGGATGTAGTTGTTGATTGGACGGTATGGAAACCACTGGAATAGAACTGTCCGCTCGAGGTATCGTGTGATGTCTAGGTGGAGAAGCTCATTAACATGTGTATATGTTACCCATTGGGGCCATGCAGCATCTCTAAAGGTACCTCTTTGGTGAAGATCATTTTGAGTTGATGTAAAGGATCTCAACTTGCCATCGCTGGTGAAACCATGGACGGCTGTCGCTAGGACATTCCACAAGTATGTATTCTATACTGTTCCCACTAGTAAGACGGATCATGCAAGGTGGAACCACGGTGAGCTAGTAGTAGTACTGGGCCAGTACCAGACCGTTTAGCTTCTTACATTGCATTTTTGGGCGATGTGTCGTTTTTGATGCCATGTCAAGAGACTGTCCAGCATCTCAAACCGAATGCCACTGGAAGGTGTCATCGTAAAGTTTCGTTGCATGTAGGATATACCCGTGCACTCGCTTTCCTGCTTTCCAATGAAGAATTTCTATTTGTTCAAACTAGTCGCACTGGATTGGAAGCACATTTTAATGGAACGGAGATTTGAAGATTTGAAGGTTTCCGAGGTTTACGTAGCTCAGCCCAATTGAAGTCGGATGGAGAATAATATGTTGGAGACATCATCGTCACTTCAGATTTGAACAACTCTTTGTATGTATCAGAATTTCTAATATCATTATTATTGTACATTTCTGAATCAGAAATGTACAATAATAATGATATAGCAACACGGACGTAGACGGAACTTATCAGCAACGTCGGTTCAAGCGCACTCTGCGCGCCATAGCCATAGCCAGCGTGCTCCTTTTTTAGCACTTGGCGGGAACACGTGAGATGATGTTATACTGCATGGGAAAAAAGGCAACCACATAGGGAGTGTATATACCGTATATTTCCGAAACAGTCTTAAGTTGTGATGGGTGAAATATTCTGTCTTGCGGTGAACCCCAGTTTCTCGTGCTACTGTTGGTGCACTTTGAGCGCTGTATCTATTCTATTTTACCATGATGGGCATCTCTGGTCGTACAGAATTAGAGTATTGTGGCCCAGAACATTTGCTCATTTTCTCACCCCTAGTAGCGGCTGAGCAGAAAAGCACATCCTGAGCTCCTACACATCTAGGTTTGGCTACAATGGTTGTGTCGTACTGTACCCTTCGAAGGGTACGTAGGGACACAGGCGTACACTGTATCACTTACACACTTCGTGCTGTCAAGTTCTGTACTAAACTGTTGTCATGACGGGTTCGCGAGTGTACTCGGGAAAGTGTAAACCGGGGCTACCGTTACTGGCGGTAACTGGCGTAGTTAGATAACTTTATGTCCACAATCTGGATCGTTGTAGCACAGATGGGCACATCCCTCGGTGATATATGGTTAAGGTCCAGGAGCTCGAAAAGTCTTGGCGTCCTGCTTTCGAGACAAATAAGTTTATGTTTTTAAACATTAAACATAAAAGTTTACTTTACTTTATTTTACCGAACAGTTCGAGTGTCTTGTAAGCACAGTAACCAACCACGTATAAAGAAGATGTGTTCTGATAGCTAGGCAGCATCGCCGAGCAGCAGAGACTCTTTATAGGATATTTGGAAGAGGAGGGGTACAATAGTGGGCTGATGCCTGACTCGTGATCTCACGGTTTTTTTCAGTGTGATGGATGGCATTTAGATAGATTTTATGGTGTTTCTTTGAAAAACTGGTACCCTTCAGGGTAGATGCAGTGTTACACTATTGTATCGAAAAGACGAGATACTGGTAGAGAGATAAAAACGCCAGTGTCTTCGTTGAAGGACAAAGTGCCGTCTGTGTATAGAAGATGGCAGCCGGATGAGCATGATGCTGTATTACACAGCATTTCATGCACATTTAGGTATTGTTCCTGATGAACGTGAAGGCTAATACACATGAGACAAATCAGTGGGTACCAAGGGTACATGTACAGTACAGTACTGTACATTGTAGTAGGAGTAGTATGGTTCATTATCTACAGTAATACTGTACATGCGTATGAAGTATGAAGTATGAAGTATACAGTTCATGTGCCAGACAGGGTGCAATAACAAAGTTTTCCCCAAAACATTTAAGAAATATCTATGTAGGGGTAGTTTCTTGTACAGCGTTATGTACAGCACAGCGGTCGAAGTAGGGGAATTCGTTAGTGAATTGGTGATGATAAAGGGGGTGATGCTGGTTAGTGATTTAGTAGTACATAGGAGCATATACTTATTTTGAGCACATTACATAGAAATAAGTCATTGTTGTAGTGTCATACATTGGGGGGGTATTTTATTGTGCTCGTTATGAAGCAGTACAGTTATTTTAAGTTGAGGTGTAGTATGGGGAGGTGTGTGTATGTGTGTGTGTAGGAGCGTTTCTCAGAAGCCCTAATGATGATGATGATAGTAATAGCGAAATTGGGGTATACATAAAGAGTGTAAAGATGTAGAGGATAGTCGCGGGGGCTACACGAGGGTGGACTTTACAGTATGTCGTCAGGACACGTACTCGTAATAAGGATGATGGACGCTGATCGTATGATGCCTCTCAGGGATAGTGCATGGTGTAGAGAGTAGGAGGAGAGAGTCTACTGATGCAGAGGTAGTCTTGGGCAATGGTTATAATTAGTGCAACGAGGCTACAATTCATGATATGATATGTGTAGCAGTGTGCTGATGTAAAGCAATCTGGTCATAACTGGGGCGATATAGAGCTAATGCAATAGATCAGGATATGAAATGAGTAGCAGTGCGGTAAGGTAGAGCGATTTGGCCATAGGTGGTGGGGAAGAGTGAATTGAGGGCTAGATAGGATACAATTATAAATGTAAAGTGGTGGTAGAGTGTATTCGCTTAGGTTGTGTATCCGTATTGAATGGTAGAGATGTGAAAGACTTGGGATGGAAAAGGCTCTGCAGAGTGGAATTGGGTGTCATGTGCAATGCTGATGCGGCAGGAGTAGAAGAGGTAGGTGGGATGTAACATAGGGTTGCAATGGTATGGGCGGATGGTCTGGGCTGCATGAAGCGGACAATGAGGTCTAAAACGAGGCTGGGGATGGTCTAAAATGATAATGCAGTAGAAGAGGTGTGCTGATGCAGAGTATGGTTAAATTGTTCAGTGGTATTATTATTAAAGTAGTACAGTGTAGAGCATGAGATGAATGAGATGATTGGAATATACAGTACAGTAGTAGAGTATGAAGAGGTTATACGTGTAGAATTGGAGACTTCAGTAGACACTATAGTGCGGGGGAGAGTAAGGTACGTGTACGTCGGAATTATGGCCCGCTGGCAGTTGCACATTGTACAGTCCGTTGCCAAAATATATCCTTTTCCCTAATACTACATAAAATGCCCAAATCTGTGCAGTATTCCTATAAAATTAAGTTTCTAGAAATCCCTAACCACCAGAAGTGTTTCAAAAACATATCCTTTATCTAATGCAAGTTGTCTTAAGTA
>JAUBNZ010001702.1:0-10670 GCA_032355485.1 Bonnemaisonia californica | reverse complement strand
CCCCTCGCACGACCGGCTCCTAACAGAGTCTTCGGAAGTTCGAAATCATACGAGACGACACATCGTGCAGCCGATCTTGGACGAACGCGTTGTGCAGCAAGGATGATCCAACAAATCAGCGTCCACTCGGGCAGGGCAACCGCCCAAAATGTGGAACTCCGATGGGCTGAACAGCCGTACTGCATCAACATGGAACTGGTATAGACAAAGACAGCTGGCACCGGCACCGGCATGCCTTTCCCGACTTCGGGCCAGAACGAGGTGTCGTACTTCGGATAGTAGCGCGTCCCCGCACTCGGATGCATCTTGTGCACTTCCACGTTGTGGCTACCGACGAAGACGCCCATACGGATGCGGTTGCGAAGCTCTTCACGTGCCTCGCGCACGAAACGATCCCGGCACCACTATGGTCGGCCGACCTCGGGACCACACCGTTGTCCATGGATATTACCTCGCTCCCAGCATTCGCTGTCTGGGGTCAAGAATATGGCATTCGGTGCAACCGCCAACCGAATGGAGAGAGGCAGCTCTTCTCGGGGACACGTTGGCACATTCGCTAGGTGTCTGACGACATTTTCGTTAGCGGGCCATCGGAGGAAGTAGAGATCGCTCGGCAGAGCCCCGGGGATCGCGAAATTGGAAGACGCATGCTTACAACGAGCATTCCAGGCCTCCCGCGCCAGCTTGGCAGGGCCGCGACTATCCCAGTCCTGGAGGTCCAGCGCCTCAAAACGCCACCAATCGTAACGACGACCGTCGGTGGGGAGATTCGGCATCACCTCCCAAGTTGGGAAGCGCAAACAGGCGAACACCCAACGCACGGAAAATTAATCTTCGCGGCGTACGTGACCGGGCGTCCAGGAAGGAGGCGCCGCTGAGTTGTGCCCCGGAGGGTTTAGTGTCGAAGGAGGCGCCGCTGAATTGTGCCCTGGAGGGTTGTTTGTTGAAGGATCGTTTTCATTGTTGTCGGACATCTTGTGTTGTCTGTGGTTGAGCTTTTCGCAGGAGCTTCGAGCTTAGTTGGGGGTTTATGTAGGAATTTCTGTGAGTCCTGGTCCAGACCCAAAAGCTCAGACGAGCAAGTGCCCCTTTTATAGCGATGACGGCGCACCCGCGGCGGCTCAGGCCTGCATGGATGCCCGCTCCCTCGCGCCACCGCGGGCTAGACAGCCGTTCCCCTTCGATGCAGACTGAGACAACCGCGATCCGGCGCAAGGTACAACCCTTACACGTTGTCGACCTGGCGAGGGTTGTATCTCAACGCGACCGTACAGTGATGTCACCGTGACTGCACAAGCGCGACAACAGTGTGGACGGCCAACTGCTACACGTGGCACCCGTCTAGCAGGGTACACCCGTACTGTGTCTTAGCTACACTCGACGATAGACGTAGATACACTAGCCGTTACTTATGCACTAGCTAGGCCCTTACAGTACTGGCATGCGTTAGGCAGCATTACTGTAGGTGCTTAGCACACCCTTAACTACAGTCAGGGGAACCAGACAGGCGATCAGTAAAGAGGCAAGCGCAGCGACCTTGGAGGTAATCCAGGGACCTAAATTCTGACCACTATTGTTGTGTTTAGCGCCATCTCACGCCCGCGTGTTCCGTTCCATTACTGCTTTCTAGCGCGCGTGTAAATGTTTCACCCTATCGGCTTCTAGGGTTTGGGCCATTTCACGGGTCTCCACGCAGAACCCCTAGCATCTGGATCACGGCACCCCCGTGCATTCACGACTGCGAGCTACGCGATTACTGGCCTCATTCCCACTTCCTCCTGGTCCGCTCCCCAGACCCCTCTTTCCCAACCTCTACCAACGCTACCGTTCTACGAGGGATCTCTCCTGGACCATTTCCTTCCCCTTTTTCCCAGCTACGAACCCCTTTCCGGACCGCCACAGTCTGTCGACTTTTCTGGCCCCACAAATGGCTAGATGACTCGCTCTTTCACTGCATCGACGCCTCAGAGCTATTGGAAAAACTTCATGAATTTTTCTTCATAAGTCGGAAATACGGGATCAAGCTTCACGCAGCAAAATGAAAGTTCTACCTTACAACTGTAAACTGTTGTGGCAGACTCATTTCAAAGGAAGGCTTTCGAATGGACCCAATGCGTCTTCAAGGCCTACAAGACATGCAACCTCCGGCAACTGGGGATCAACTCCACTAGCTCCTCGGCACTGCGACCTGGATATGCATTGCTATCCCAGAATTCAACAAACGCATTGCCCCGCTTAGCGCAATATTAGAAGAGGGCCTCGACATTACAGGAGCCCACGCAATGACAGCAGCGGCGAAGGTCAACTTGGACCAAACTACTTGGGACGTGTCACACAAACGAATTTTCGAGGAACTGAAGCAGGCAATACAGAACTCTCTTACACTTGCACATCCCGATCCCGACTTGCTCCTGTGTCTATTTACGGATGCTAGTGAATTGCAGTAGTCGGGGGTACTTACCCAAATCCCGCCCTCTGACCACGACCAACCCTTCGAAAACCAGCGTCACGAACCGCTGGCGTTCCCTTCTGGGTCTTTCAAAGACTCCAGCTCCAGGTGGTTAGCTCCAGAAAATGAGCTGTTCGCCATTGTCGAAGCCTTCACACGCCTGGATCACGTGGTACTCCGGCCAGAGGGCTTCCTTCCCTTTACGGACCTCAACAACTTTATCTTCGTTTTCAATCCGGTGACAGTAACTCCGAACATCCAGAAGAACGTAGCCAACAAGGTGGGACGATAGGTACTCGCTCTTTCAGATTTCCGCTATTCAATTGCCCATATCCTGGAGAGTACAAGGTCTGGGCAGATCTCCTGTCACGGTAGGGCGCGTTGCAAATAATGCATATGCAGCAAAAAAATCTGCTGTGTTCGAATTTCCGCTCTAATCACAACCCCAATTGCCCCTGACTTTGACCCTGACTTCACGTGGCCCTCCTCTGAGGAAATCAAGAACACCCATTATCAAGCACTGGAGAAAGGGGAGCAACCAAATGCCACAAAAGACAGCGATGGAGTTCTCCGCAAAGTAAATCTAGCAGCTTGGATTCCTTCTTCAGCCCGCTTGCTACAACTTCACATTTGGATTATTGGACACTGCGGCAGAGGAGGACACAGAGGTTCGGAGACTACAATAATCGACATCAAGGAGTTTTTCTACTGGAAAGGGATGTGCACAGATCTTACCACGTTCTGCAACACCTTCCTTCATTGCGTCGCGACTAGTGGCGGAAAGCGAGTTCCCAGACCACTCCGACACGCTTTGCATGCAGAGAGGCCAAACGAACCCATCCACTTCGACTTTCTGTTCATGGGTCCGAGCAACACCGGCGACGTTTATGCTATCATCAGTAAGGGCGACGCCTCATCCTTCGTTTGGCTCGAATCCTGCGCCACCGATAATGCAGACATTGCGGTAGCAGTCCGGATAAAATGGTTTTCTTTATTTGGAGTAGTCCTAGCATGGAGCTCCGACAGAGGCAGACTGTTTAAGAGAAAGATCACGAACCACATCAGCAGGAAGGTTCACGCACAACACCATTTCATGACTCCATACTATCCTCAATCAAACATATCGGTAGAGACAGTATGAAAGGAAGTCTTTCGGGAAGCCAGGGCGCTGCTATCAGATTTCAGAATGTCGGAAACGGACTTTCCCGCGATGCTCCCATTCATCCAGAGCATCATCAACCATTCTGTTCTACCCAGTCTTGGTAACAGAGCTCCTATAACAGCTTTCACTTGACTCCCGGCAGACAATCCTCTCCGAATCATCATCCCACTATCCTCCCGCACTGTCGATATTATCTAGTTGGTCAAATCGCAACGGATCACCAAGTTTAACTCCGTAATCAAAGCGCTACATGAGATGCTCCGTGGGATACGCCTTCGTCGTAAAAAAAGACGTGACGACGCTGTTCGAAGACATAACCACAAAACTCACCTACAGCCAATCAACTTTGAGGTCGGCGACTACGTTTTGGTTGCCAAGCGAGAGGCTATGGGTGGACAGAAGCCCCTTGTACGGTGGACAGGCCCAAGAGATGTGACGCGCGCTATGTCTGAACTAATCCTCGAAGCCGAGGATCTCATCACTGGACATATCGCAATCCTCCACTCCAACCGCCTAAAGATGTACGCGGACTCCCATCTCCACTTCATAGAGGAGCAGCTCTACACTGTAGAACACAACGATCCTCACCTGAACACTTTCGATAAAATCATAAGCCTTCGCTTCAAGGCCGCAACCGAACGATACGAAATCCAAGTACAATGGCGGGGCTTTGATCACGAGGAGCCGACCTGGGAGCCTTTCTCTGTGATGCAAGAGGAAATTCCGGATATGCTTGCAGAATTCCTCTATAATCACAAGATCCAGGAAGTCGTAACTTTCGCAAGAAATCGGTCTTCTCCGTGAAGCAAAATTTTCTCTCGAAAGAGACGAATGTTTCACAAACCGCCGTTCGCGCATTGTGTGGCTCTCTCTGGGTAACATTCCACCTGCTCTCCAACAGTCTTCTGCTTACATCTACGAGATTCCCCTTCGTTACAGCATTCTGATTACCGTACTGTACTCGGGCCAAGGTAGTTATCACCTTGGGTGGTAAGCCTTGATTCACTTGCTACACGAACTGTTGTTTCCCTTTTAGGTCACGTACTGTCCTCGTTACCTAATACGGTAGCAATCTTTCAAATAGGCTCTCATCGCCTACTTCGTTAGTACATTAAAGCTAAGAGAATTCTCTCTACACTAGTGAACTTGCCGAGGCAAGGAACCACCGCCTTCACCGCTCAACTCATCCCCACATCGAGAAAACACCGTTTCTGCTGGGATCTATTTGGGCTTGCAAACAGCAGGCTGGTGGTGACGAGGTTGTAACGTGGTAGGAGCCACCGATTGTATCATGCACTATGAAAGGCATTGGAAGTGTGGAATGGTAGCGGGAGAGAGCCGCTGGTGTAAGCAGAGAGCGAATAGGGCCGCCGGAGGTGGCACTGGAGGTAGCAATGGACCTGACTCATATCGGCATGGAGTGAGAGTATACGACGGGAATGAGATGTTGAGGATCCGAAGACAGGCCGTCTGAGACAGAATCTCAGAAACGGAACGCAGGCGATTTGACGCAAAGCGCCATAATCTGCGAGTATGCCAGGGTAATGAGAATTTGAGAAGCAGAAGGCAGGTAGTCTGAGACAGAGAGAATGCGTGCGGCGATTAAGAAGCCGGAAAAGGGTGGTGGTCAGTTGCCGAAGGGAGGGGCATCATTGACCGGAGGGGAGGTGTGAAAAGAGAGATAGAAGATGGGTGGGGCTCCGGCTCCTGGCTACGGGTGTGGCGTACCGAAATGACAAATTGCCAACATATCCTGAGCCCCTCCAAAGGGCCTGCAATGGGCTGCATGTGGTTGGGACCTCGGTCTCCCCAAGCGCGCCCCAGCTTTTTATGGCATTCAGAAACCAATTCTCTCTCAATGGTTGCCCTCGCCATGGAGCCCATTAGTTGCACATTTTTAAAATTCGTTCAAATCCGGTGGAGGGGAGCACAGTTGTCTCAAAATTTGCCGCCAGGATAGCTGCCGCTCTTTGAACCGCCGCGGAAAGTCACCTCTCAGGCCGTACACAAAACAGCCATGCAAAGAAGGAATGAAGGATGAGCCGTAGAGCCTGCTTCGGTGGCCTGTGTTTTATTTCCAATCTACGTCCCACCGAGTTACTTCAAGGTAATTCAAGGTGCGTAGACCGAATCTGAACTGATCGTATTGCAATCGAATTGGGGGCTGTGTGCTCCATCCCGTTGTAATTGTTACTGCGAAACAATCGCAGTCATCGTTTAAATCCAATATTCGTGATTTTTGGTTGTTTTCCGCCTCCAAGTGGCCCGACACTGGTGGGCGGCAGACGATACTGGCAGACGCGGCTGCTGGGCGATCATGCGGGGCGATCCGGACGGAGTGAACCTACTGTCAGTACACATTCGAACGGACCATCAATCCACCTCTCGGGTGACACGTGCCAAGCGGCGCCATATTGATGCAGGTAACACTGGCGGACAGTGGCTGTAAGATCAATAGATATTTGTAATTAAATTGTTGTAGAATGGCTGAAACAGTGCTCTACTGGAGGTACATTAAGCGTACGCGCATTGTACGCTCTACTGTACTATGCTGTACCTTGATGGACGTATCGTACAGGATGGCTGTCACTGTAATGTCTACCATTCTGTAAGCCTTTATTTGGGCTCGTCGATGCCGCAGAACATGAAGCGCGACGATCGCCATGTATGCATTTTTGGGATGCAGCGAATGCGCACGTACTATGAAAAAAAGCATGAGCGGAGGGAGGCTTTGCATGGACGAATCTACAGCATGGAATGGGGACTGTATTGGAGCCTGTTGAAGCCCGGAAATGTATCATATGGACGCATTGCCCTCATAATTCTGCCCCATCTTTTCGGAGTCTCGATCAAGGTTTGGGTTGTATCATAAATACGCTCTGCAAGGCAGAAAATAAAACGTTGATCCCGATCTCCCTGAACTCTATGCGTGACCTTCCCCAACGGCTCACAGAACCATCCTGGACCCTGCAATGTAATGCCCGCGACACTCCCCGGTCATCCGGATGGCGAATTAGTGTCGGCAGTAGGAGTGTCGGAGATGTTCCACGCCGTATGGTCCCGATAGTGGGTATTTCAGGATCCCGATGAAGCTCGGAGATGGAAATGCAATTGAAAATACCAAAAATATACAAACTAAATATACTTTTCAGTCATGTTTCAGAGGACCGAAACGTGCCAACTTCACGAATACACCCATTCATTAGGGAACTTACGCACCCGAATTTCGTGCACATTTTTCTAGCCAATGTCTCACACGTGGTCAACTGTACGAAGCACACGAGATTTGGCTAGAGCGCACGAACAAAAATTCGTACAACCCGGCGTTTGCACAAAAATAAAAACAAGTAGCTGTTCGCAAACAGAGTCCAGTCTGTGAACGCCAATAGTGAACCCATAATTTCATGATGTTACTCACGAAACGCCTCTCATAATGTTTTCTGAATCACATTGGGTATTTCAAAAAGCTCCTGCTACTACTATCCAATATCCTTGCTTCTTTGTCTTAATGTATATGTATACTATCCTGCGGGTCACTCCGATGTATCCGTGTTTCTCCAGCCCAGGCTAGGGGTGTTGAAGTATGGTTTTTGTGCCAATCACCGTGATCGGTAGTTGTGTTTTTTTTTGTTCTACCGTTCGATCCTGTTTCGTCACGGTCGTCGTTTGGGAATAAAAGCTATAGAAGCTCTATCTAATTATCCCTAGCGGGAATACTTTTCTATAGATATAATGACCGTTAAACGGGACAATTAACCTTGTTATACTGATGTTCGGTAGTAGGGAGGACGGCTTGGCGTCACAATATGCCATACTGCATTCTAATACTAGATCCCGAATCGATTATACTACGATTTTAATTGATTTAATCGATATCGATGATGCTTATGGATCGAATACAACCTCTATACGCAATTCGTGTTCAGCTGAACTATTACTAGTAATGAGAAACTCAACTCTCGACAATTAATTTATTCATTACTGATAATAGTAGTAGTGCTTGGGATTTTGTCTGGTATGTCCTGAGGATATGCCGGACCACACCGCAAGGCACTGGGATACCCAACGGCCCTTACCACTTCTGCGATCATCGCAAAAGTAGTAACGTGTATCGGTATTATGCATCATACTGACATCTGCTACTACTTTTACTCCTTCAGAATCAGTACGATTTACTGATATGTTATTTGCGTAGACATCATTCAGATAATATATGTGTAGTAATAATTACTGCAGAAGGAGTCCTTAATCCTAACCGTTGCCATTATTACTAACCAACTGCATGAGGGAAGAGGGGCGACGTGGGACGGTAAGGGGGTTCTGGTGGGAAGAGACGAACGGTGTAGATGACGACGTTGAGATTATATATAGACAATGAAAAATTGGTACTAAATTCATACTCTGACCATTAACTGTTCACAAAGGCTTTTCCGTAGCCTGCGATACGAAGACGCTGCAACTTCCGATATACTATATGCCATGGTGCATCGCCTTGAAAGAGGCAACGCAAGGCCTTCTAATAAAGGCACTGTACGTTTCCTTGTGAGGCGTGGCAGTGCCTATGTGGTATCTATGAGCTATCCACATGTATGTGGTATCTACTGTATGTGTCTGCTGTATGGATCATTGCTCACCGCCAGCGCTGTTGCACCCCCATTGCACTATTAACCAGCCGCTACTACAGTACACACCATAGTAAGTTCGATATTACAGTGCGGACAGAAACTATAAGGCACTCCCTATTTTTTGCCAGTAGTGTACCAAGGGAACCTGTTATCCCGGAAATTTTTCGCCAGTCGGTCGGGCCGGAGAAGCATTCTCTGTGTGCCAAAAAGAACTGGGAGAAAGTGAGCTGTTCAGGGTGGGGCTCGCGAAAACTGATTTTTAGGGGGTAATAACTATAAGGCACCCCTGTCGCTCTAAGCAATGCTGTCAAAAATATTAAACTAAGCGCCTCGATTTCGTTCCTCGGACCATCCTTAAATCCCAAGAGCCCTATGGAGATAGTATTACCCACTTAGAGTCTACAACCTACCGTATGAAGTCTCTACGCATTGCTCTTTCCACATATGTCTAGTTCGGGGTTCTTGTCCTCTACTCACGAAGGTTTACACCTAATTATTTATTGTAAAGCACTAAATTGAGTTATTTTAGCTTCCCGGGAACGTTTGGGAACAGTTGAGGTAACGTTGAAGGCTAGAGAAAGCCCACAACGCTCGGTTAAAATTATTTAATATTATTAGATGCTGAACTAATGACTGAAGATGTCGTGAAAAGGGGAACGAAGGGCCCCGTCTAGATGCCGGAATCCTTCCGATTATTTCATATTGAATGTAGGAGCCATTAAAGCATCAAAGCGGAGTCCAGTTATCTCTGGAAGCAATTGCGAATGCCACTACTTTTTGCCAATTTATTATTGCTTCGTTTGCTCTCATTTTTATTGTCTAAGATGTGCTCGAAACTATCTCTACCTTCCCAACTATACCATGTCCAATCTGTAGAGACCCCTTCGTTTAAAAATGATCAAAAGGACACGTTGTTTCTAGCACATAGAAATACTGTTCCTTTCGTCGTCTTCTTAGGGTAACGAAATCGAGGCGCTTAGTTTAATATTTTTGAAAGCATTGCTCAGAACGACTGGGGTGCCTTATAGTTATTACCCCCTAAAAATCAGTTTTCGCGAGCCCCACCCTGAACAGCTCACTTTCATCCAGTTCTTTTTGGCACACAGAGAATGCTTCTCCGGCCCGACCGACTGGCGAAAAATTTCCGGGATAACAGCTTCCCTTGGTACACTACTGGCAAAAAAAGGGGGGGGCCTTATAGTTTCTGCCCGCTCTGTACAAACCATAGTACACTCCATAGTACAGTCCCTAGTATATTACAACAGGCAGTACAGTACCACCGCAATTCCTCGTAAGAAACCACCGCCCGGCAGAAAAAAACGCACGGCACGGCAGCACCGCGGAGGACGGTAGTCCGAACGTACAAAAGTCAACCAGACAAAGCCGTCTCCAACGCCCCAAAACAGTCCCAAACTGCACATCCAAAGCGCAATGACAGCTCTGACATCCAACGGTGCGAAATATGACCCACAGACCGTCCGGGCAGTGGAATGTAACCGCTTCGAGCACTTGCTGTTTACATCCGCAGCCCCGTCACTCCAACGGCGCAGACGGATGTACGTAGGCTGCAATTACAACGGGCAGGGAGCGGGTATATGTCACATCACATCCCACATCGCTCGATGTATTAGTTCATTCACGGCATAAACCGTTAGCTGTCCACGGGCATCGTACGGTACCGCATCCTCCCCGCCTAAACTTTCCTTCTCCCTCCCTCCCTCCCTCTTCGCCCGACGCCGCAGCATCCTCTCCATCCCCCCCGCTCGCGCCCGCCCGAAGGCAAAGCGCTCGCCCTGACGTCAGGCCGGTTCCAACCGCAGAGAAAAGATATGGCGATAATGTATGACATACGTTTACATTCAATATCGACTTGGCTCACTTCTATTAATTTTATTGGGTGATGGAAGCTCTTTCCCTTTGTGGAGTGGATTGCTCGGCTCACTTTTTTTTGCGAGAGTTTATTTCCTCTACGAAGTAGACTGCACGGTGAGCTCCTTCATGCTTCTGTCGATTTTTTGGCCCTCCGCAGCCAGGAAGATGCTTCTGTCGATGCTCATCATAGTTCGCATGTTCTGACATCCCTTTCCATATGCTAGTTGTTGTTTTCTATGTCGTTCACGTTCCCTTCGGGCTCGCCCAGTCCCGGTTCTTCTTCGTCCGATGTTTCTTCTAGCGGCTCACTTCTTCTTCAAAGTCAAGCAAATATTGGAGCCCGCAAAATGTATGACACGGCGCAAAAAAACTAAGTAGCCAATAATATCACCGCATACATTGTCGGAATATTTTTGCTCTGCGGTTGGAACGGGCCTCAATCGCGCACCGCGCACCGCGCAGCACGCATCCGGCCTCTCTCTCCAGCCAATCTGATTTGCGGCGCAAGGAGCGCTGCCGTCGCCCGCCTGAGTTGTTTGCGGGAGCCGGACCGCCCACACGG
>JAUBNZ010001701.1:0-10670 GCA_032355485.1 Bonnemaisonia californica | reverse complement strand
GGGACTCGCCTACCATCCTCACGACCAGCCGCTTCGTCGTCCCACTTGAGGGACGATTCAACTTTCACGGTCTCTTCTTGCCCCGGGACAACCTGTCCTCCAGAATGTCACCAAACCTCGGCTCCTTCCCAGTCTTGTGAAAAGGGAAGTAACATTGTCTGCGCGTAAAGCCTTGCGTCGTCCCATAACGGGACTAACGAGCTGGGTTAGCACGACAGATCGACCCCGAGAGCCCTCTCCCATCCTTCCGGCCTCCACCGTCCCGTTGCCGGGACAGTGTGTCCCAGGAAGACTCAACCTCTCCGCTTCTCCACGGACTACAAACCGTGGAGACACTTTGGCCGCACCCCTTCCTGAGTTCTACCACCTGAAAGGGGTAGAAACAGACTGGGTTGGCCAAACCAGCTCGACAAACCGAGCGGTTGACCCACTCTCTTCCCTTCAGCTCCATCCCCTTGGACGTCCCACTGTGCGGGACGTCCCTCATCTTCACGGTCACCCCCTCCGCAGTTCTGGGAGGGTGCGGATCCGCTTCCCCATCAACCCTCCAACTGTGCGGCCACCAGGTGGAGATACCATCCTCTGGCGTGACCCAGTCAAACGCCCCGTCAAGAGTATCCTTAAAGCATAGGATAAAGATAATCTGGTCGCCCCAACCCCCCTTAGGTGACTCTCAGCCTCACCTCCCCGGAGGGGTCTCTCTAGCACCCTCTCTTTGGCCAGCTACCGAGAATTCACTAGGACCCTGTAGCCGCAACCTCATTTCTCTGGAGGTTGCGGAATACTACAGAAAGGCCTTCCTAAAAGTTATTCAGCTTGGAGTTGAGTCTTCTTTTGCAATTTTGACCCTTCCCCGGTTGGTTCGTGCCACAAGCGATTCAATTGCTCCACGGTTACTCGAGTCGCCTCCTCTCTGGTTATCGGTCTCCTCGCGCAGTTTCTCGTCTCTACCAACGCTACCGGCTCTGCATCGTACCGGCTTCTACTGTCAAACGGTAGTTTCTAGATCGTTTTGATTGGCTCACGCTGTCTGTTCGATCACCAGATCAATACCCCTCGCGTGTGTTTTTCCTGGTCCTACAATCATGCACGCTGATGGTCTAGGTGTCGTTCGTTGGTGGATGCAGAATGCGGTGAAGTATCCGGAACTCAGGGAAGTAGCCCTACGGATCTATGCTACACCAGCCTCGTCTTGTAGTAGCGAGCGCACCTTCTCCCCCGTTAGCACTGTAGTAACTAATCGTTGAACAAGTTAGATAGTGGAATTTTGGAAAATCTGATCTTCCGTAAGCCAGCTCTAAAAAACCATTAAATTTTAAAATAGACGAAAATGAAATGATATGAGATGTTGCAATACAGCAATATTAAAATTATTTTAAAAACACATGACGTGTTGATACTGCACCTGTAACTCATTACAGCTTATTCGAAATTGGATATGCCTCTGGGAGGTGCATAGCTGAGAAAAAGCTCGAAGTAAATCCGGCCGAGCCCAGTCCAGTCATTCATGTCAGATGTGGTTGTCCTGTTTGCGATTTTTTTTGCAAATGCCCCAGTTAGATAGTGCTCATACAGCCGCAGTCTAGGTCCTTTCCGCTACAACCCATGTTTTTAGCTAACCATACACCCGAAAAACCGAAATTTTGAGCTGGCGCGCCATAGTTCCTGACCAGAAGTATATGCAGACTTGCCATACATGGTCCGATGGGTGCAGTGCTACATAAAAATATGGCCCAATCTCAACTAATGTTGTTATAAATCCCGTGGATCCGTGCGGGGCACCTGCTATCCCCTCTCACAGCCACTTCTAATCACGATGCTATCAAACAGCTGGGAGATCACGATTCGTGATATCCCAGCCGTGCGACCGTAGGCTTTTCCCCCCGCTTGTCCTCAGACGAGAGTAACAAGTGTTCACAAGATGAAACATAACGGACTTTGTGTAGGGATATAATAATATAGCAAAGTATGGCATGATAGCAGCGGCGGCACATTGGGGACTAAATGCAGTCATGGCGGGTTCAGGGCACTGAACTGATACGGGCTAACGTACTAAAAGACACGGAGAATTAATGTATTTTTCTGCTAACGCTAAATATTTCAACTTCATATCTTGCACGGAGCTTTAAAGTGCCCCATAATTTGTTACAATAAAAAAACAAGAATACAGGCCCTGGACTGTATTACAGGGTTCCAACGATGCGTATTTTCAAATTTGCAGACTTTTTGTGGCTGATAGAAGTAAAACAACGTCAATGACTGGCATGTAATCTTCAATATATATGTATACATATATGAGCGCTGTGCGGTGAGCTGCTGAGAGAGTTGACCTGCAAACATTCTAAAAATATTTGAGTGTGGTAAGAAATAATTGAAATATTAAACGCGACAATAGTGTGACTACAGGACGTGAACCGAAAATAAGTATAAAACTGAGAACATCGAACACGTCGTCGGGATGCAAAACATATCGTACCTCAGGGCATCGGGGCACTCTGTATATGAGCAATATAAGAGAATGATATGATATTTTATAGCAGGTTGTATCTGAACGACATATATATTCTACATGTGGGACGCCAGAGCTTGCGTTGCATGATTAGTCGGGTGGATTAGTCACAGCCAGTGAGTAGTTGTCTCGCAACTCGAAACGGGCGCTTGTGTGGCTGCGGGTGATTGGCATTGGTGATCAACGGCGCTGTCTTTCTACGTTGTCCATTGCAGCTTTTCGTTGGTGCAATCCATCGGGGCAGTGCATTTCTTCAACTGATTGGTCAAAGGCACAACTACGGCCCATTGATCCAATCTTCAATGCTGCGGCTCTTCCAAAACGGACGCCGTACGGATAGATACTTTAAACGCTGTGAACACGACATCATGATGATCCTGACATGATACGATGTAGAGTTAGGACACAGTTAATTTTGGATATAATACTTTGGAAACCTGAAACTAAAGTTTATTCTCTCTTACCTGAGCAAGGGGTTCCTTAACCAGCCCTTCAAATTGAGTCGATAATCAACAATTGCCATGTTTAATATAAGGAGGAACTATTTTTATTTTAATAAACGGATGTGTTTTTATTGCACTATTGTTCCGCACTGTTCATTGGACAGGTGAGCGGGAAAAGTAGCCTGCAGCTGTAAACTAAAGTTTACTGAAGCCCTGACCAAAGGATACCCTTCCGTAGTATGTAGTAACCCATGCAGTGCAAGATGCATTGTTGTACCCTGTGCGGGACCGAAGGGTACAACGAGGGGTACAACAGGCAACAGCAGCAGAGGATAAAGCTGTACTGCAGACTCGAAACCTGTTTGCAGCAAGCTTGGTTTGCAGTGCTCCATCAACACTTATCTCATAATGCGAACTGAGCAAACATCTGAAACCAGCAGTACCGAGGTAACTGCGCCGTAATAACCACCCTGAAGCCCTCAGGCGGAGAAAGACTCCGCCTGACCCGCTCGCAGAGCGCTGGTGCAGAGCGCTGGTGCAGAGCGCTGGTGCAGAGCGCTGGTGCAGAGCGCCGGTGCAGAGCGCCGGTGCAGAGCGCCGGTGCAGAGCGCCGGTGCAGAGCGCCGGTACAGAGCGTTAGTGCAAACAGTAGTGAATATACAGGTACACTAAATTTAGCACTACTGTACACTACTACACTACTGAATGCAATACTGTACCCAGCGCTGCTGTTTGGTACCGGTACAATATCCATGAATCAGTTCAGCCTATCACAAGGGGCGTGTAAACATACAGCTACAGCTTCTACCTTCGTGCAGCCCGCGTAGATACGGGCCCATTCTCCTTCCCCCGCATCTGCCCTCGCATGAAGTACCCTTGCAATTTACTGTATTTTATACCCCTCGGTACACCCCTTCAATGCGACCCAAATTCCACCTTTCAAATCCTTTACATCAACATCTCTCCCCTCAACCCAGAAACACCAAATCTTGTCCCAGCTTCCCAAACAATGCCCCCCATCCTCTGTATTCTATCACAAACTATTCACCAACTGCCTCACTCACGGCTAGAACCCCTTTGCATCCATATTCGTCCACTGCCCTCCCGCTGCCCCTCGCCATGCCCCCACCTATATCAACAATTCTTACCACCCTCTCGGGCTAGCATGAGGCGCGCCTTCGATATCGCTTACTTTGATGATCATTGCAATATCACTCACCCTGCTAACGATGTGGTATCAGCTGAGCCCCGTGGTACTACTAACCATCCCCCATATACCGTTGCAGCATCAGGATCCTATTGTCAGCGCTCTCAGAAAGACCTATACCGCATCTTTCACTCACTTCCTATTATGTTTCTGAGGCTCTTTACAGTTTCGTTCAATGCCCTCATGTTTGTGTTGGCCTCCGTGGTTCTGCTGATTTCGAGGCAATATCAGAGTTTGCATATTCTTTCAATAGCCACAGACTGGCTCACCGTGACCGTATATTTCTCCAACGTACATACTCGTCTTTTTTGTTACCAGCCCCAATTGGGTTTTTTAAAAGCCTACCTCGCACTATTGAGTACTCGGTAATTGTTCTCAATGGCGTGGCCTTCGTCTCCACCACCTTTTTTCAACAGCCCCTTGTTGCTATTCCTTCCCTACGTCAGGATTTAACTTCTCCCAACTGCAGCCAGCTGGCTCGAGAGCCTCTTGACATTGATATCGTGTCGAGAGCGAAACATTCCCGTCAACAGAGGTCGAGGCGGTAACTCTTTGTTAACCTGAGACACCCTAACGTTGTTTTGTTCATGGGCTGTGTGCAACAATCATCCAAACTCTGGATTGTGACTGAATACTGTTCGTGAGGATCGATCAAAGATTTATCAGACGATAGTATCGGACTCCAGGGTTGTCGAATTTGAAAGCTTGCCCCGGGAGTTGCAAGAGGCCCCTCATGCTTGCATGGAAAAGATCCACCTGTGCTACACCTGGATCTTAATAAATCCAGTATCCTGATACCTTCCGGATGGGACCCAAGATCGGGAGACTTTGGTTTGAGCAGAAACATTTACAAGGTGAAAAAAGATAGTTTCTCAAGTACATTGCGGTATACAGCCTCTGGAATTATCAAAGGAAGATACCGAAGGCGTATATTACAATCCTTCGATTTCTGCCGTTAGGATATGGCTGCTGAATAAGTGCCTTATCGAGACGGGCCTGTTCTGTGGGATGTTGTAAAATGCTAACCTGCATCCATCCTTATATTTCTTGCGTGATGATGACCTTGCTTTTGACAGCCAAAGATTTATCAATGGTACTGACATAACAAAAATCAACGCAGGCACGAAGAAAGCTCCCGAAAAGGACTCTTTCATGGAAGAATATACTTTTGTACGTCGCAAATCTGGTCAAAACTTGCGAGAACCCATCCGGACTGGCCCATTATCCATCAAAACAGACCAACGAGTCGGCCCATGACTGAAACGTGAAGGACTCTTTCCTTTCTGAACTTTTTCAGTGGTCATACCGAAAAAAATGTTTTCGGATTCGAGGATGCACAAACTTCAGAAGAAAAAACTAAGCCCATGCAGGATGATGCTCTTTCTAGCTTTATCAGTTATTCTGTAAGTGGTAACAGTCATATAAGAAGACTTTCTTGGAAACAAGCGTTGAACAACACATTGACGGAAAGTTCATGTGATCTTGAGAGAACCTGCTGTCACCCCAAGCGTACCGGAAACGAAACAAGAGTAACATAGTAGTGGCAATTACATTATAGCCGGCTCCCCAGATAGCCATTCTGGAGGAGGCACGCCAGTACTTAAATTTATGGAGTGAAGGAGTCCTCTCATATTAAGCGCGAAACGTGTTTCGAATACTGAAATAATCAAACTCCCCAAAATTCGGTAGATACTCTCCAGATGACAGAAAGGTTTATTCAAAGTGAATCTCTCAGGGGTTATTTCTTGAGAAAGTTGCTGAAAAATCTGCTTGGGAGAACAACGAGAGCTCCGATTCGAAACCGTTGCCGACACAGTTAGAAAAGACCTGAGCGTTTGGCCAGCAACTCACAAGCTTCTCTAAAAATTCCAATTGCAATCCTGTACCAGAGTCTACACGATTCATAGATCAAGTCATCAAGGCGCCAAAACAAACACAAGCATACTTGTACCCGGGACAACGAGCTTCTTTCCTGTTGCCCTTAAGCCAAAGTGACATCACGTAAATCAACAAATGGCTACTTGGAACTGATTGAACGATGTTGGGCATTATGTCCTACTTATCTTCCCAGTGCTGGGGAAGTATTGTGGAAGCTAGCAAGCTTCCACATTATTTCCCCACTACTATAGTGGAAATAATTGACGGGCAAGCACATTATTCCAGTTCAACGAAGTATGCAGGCGTCCATAGATACTGCACATCTCTCAGCAAATACCACTAGGCAGAAAATGGCTTCGTATTATTGCAGTTTCTGGCGAGTTGAAATCATTTGTGGGTTTGATATCACTTCTTCATGTGAGAGTTCTTCTTATGCCTACTTCTCGAGCTGCGGTGTCTGAACCTTTGTTCGCACCCCTCAACTTGGCATTGGAATCGACAACCATCATCTTCATCAGCTCTATCTACTACAGGACCTCGCGGGGCGATTGGCACTGGACGCGAGGGTAGTCTGGAGAACTGCCTGTTATGTGATTGCTGATGTGGATCACTGGATGATGCAGCTCCGTGAGATGAATTCCTATCGTCTCCAGCAGAAGAAGATGATACAGGCCTGCGAGTTCTGCTGCCAGAATCCAGGATTGTGTTCCAGTGGGCTTGCCTCTGGCTCCCTGGTTCTAGCCGCGAGCGGGCGCTGGAAGACCGAAGTTCGGAGTTTGAAGATGAAAGAGACTGCCAGTCATCCATGGTTTGGTTATTACTGGGGACTGATGAATTGTGGATGCTCCTTGCTTGGAGTTCATTTGAGGGCACATTGGTTCTCTTCCGAGAAGGCTCTCCTTTCCCTCTTGACGCTTTCTGGTGATTAGGATCAGAGGACATTGACGGCTTGGGATTGGTAAGCAATGTGCCCCGTTGATAGCACGGGGAACTAAGAAATAACGAAGCACTTAGGAAAACCCTCTAGTTGGATACAGGCTTAGAGGATGAAGAGACACGCAATGATCATAGGGAAGGGAAGGGAAGGGAAAGAAGGCTCATATAGCGTTCGGAAGATAAAGTGGGCTGGATGCTGTCGGGGGAGGAAAACTGCGAAAAGAAGAAGATTTGCGAGGTGAAAGTAGCTTGTTTGACTATGTTGTGAGAAGTGTTATTCGTCGCACGTGCGTTGTGCGTAAAGCAAAGGGGAGAGACCCATGAAAGGCAGCAGGGCTAAGCAGGATAAAGTCACACCGCAAGAGTGAGGTACATTGCAGAGCAGCTGAGACGCTGGGAAAAGGCACTTTTAACACGGGGGCATTTCGGGGACGGTTGAATGTAAATAAAAAGGCAGTGTGAGTGGTTCCTCCTTCACGGGCTAAGAGGGCTGTCCAGCGCAGGAAGTCTGTTTAATACATGCATGACGACTTTATTTGATAGGGTATAGTTCTGAAGAAGTTGGTCTGGCCCAAAATAGCGAAAGGGCGTTCATATGGGCATGTATGGGCATATATCCCTCCCAGACCAGTGGGTTTGGGGATATCTATGATTAGGTATCAAAGAAATTGAATTAAGAAGGGGGAAGACAGTTGCTCCCTATTCATATTGTAAAGTGCACCTGCCACGGAGATGTTTGACGCGATATCAAGAAATGTGATTCTTGAAGGGGAAGCGTGTGTAGTAACGTTGGATAGGGCTTGACTGGTCGGAAAATTACAATGCATTGTCAGCATAGATGGAGAGTGGCCACTTGGACTGTGACTCGTACACCAAGCCCGCCAATCATGAAAAAAGCAGTGCAGGTAGGTATGAGCTCTGAGGGATCTTTGAGCAGCGGATTGGCGAAGGTGGGAATGGCAGCCATGAGCATTATTCTGCTACTCTACGCTTGGGTTGCGTGTTGAGATCTTTTGCTGTGACCAGCGTCTGGGCTATAAAAAGCTATGGTGTGCTCTTCACTGGGACTACCGAATTGTAGGCGGCTGCCCTCTAGAGCTTGATTGGCCCCGCACAGCATCCAGCTATTGTAGGTACAGAAAAAGGGGTAAAAGGGTACCTTTTGGAGCATTCGCAATACCTCAGATAGAGATCTGTAGGTACTGCAGTACCGCTCTGTACCGCCCTGTACCGCCCTGTACCGCTCTGTACCGCTCTGTACCGCTCTGTACCGCTCTGTACCGCTCTGTACCGCACTATACCGTACTATACCGCAGCATGCTGTCCGTATAGGAGTGCATGGCACATATGTACTATGCAGTCTATGTTACTGTATGCGGTACAGTATCGTGCAGCACCGCACAGTATATGATAACCATCCTTTTCTGTACAGTATATGTACGACGTATACATGGTACAGTAACACGTATGCAACGTCCTGTATCAAGTTTTAAAAAACAACTGTCAAGGAGCCCCCAATCATCCATTACGGCATACAGTACAGCATTTGGTTATTTTATCCGTCCAGTATTGCCTGGTGAGCATCTAAACAGCCGCAGCCCAATGAATCAGAAAGCTTTAGATTCACTGACTATTTGTGAGCTCGGATCAGTCGACCCAATTGCTATATTATTGATGGGTTGGTATGATAAGAAATGCTTTTTGGGTTTTTTATTAGTTTCGTAGATTTTGACAGGAATTAGTAGTCCTAACTGAGCGGGCCGATCCAAGTGTTCTGCAATTTGATTAATTCTATCTACCGAAGGGTAGATAGATAGCATGCTATCTGAAGGGTGCACAAGCTATGAATTTGCAGTGTGCAGTATGCTTTTACTGTACGTACAACCACGCCTGTCCATAATCCACATGCCTGCAATATTCTTGTACTCTCTAGTCAGTATTTTCAGTGGCCCTCGAAGTCGCCAAGCTTACTTATCCTAATCCTAGAGATAGCGTAAATTGAAAATATTCAGTCTGTACAGAATATAAAACATTGTAAAGGAGTCTACACAATAATATAATATTTATGATTTCCCTCTCTATGTGTTATCCAATTGTGTGGCACAGCTGTACATTATTCTTACAGTAGGTTATAGGTTACTTAGTCTATCAACGTCAACACGTACGGAATCCTTTCTATAGGGGCATTCCTTTATTCGTTTTTAGTTCTATATAAAGATGATAACGTTATTTTAAACTCACTGTAAATGTCGGTGTCCAATTTGATAAGCGAAGTGTTAGACTTATATGAACAGGAGTGAACAGTACACTTCACCCCCAGGGGTATTGCAAATATTGATAATGTTCTCGTCTATCTTATGATACATGTACCGTACAGCTGCAAATTTCGGTATACTACAGTACTGAATAAATTTAGTACAGTAGTGGTAGTACTACCGTAGTATACCGAAGTTGGCAGCTGCACAGTATCTAGTACAATTGCGTACAGCTGTATACATACATGTACTGCATTGTAGCTCATCAATCGCTTGAGAGAGGGAGATAGTTGCTTAGTTTACTTCTCGCTCTCATAATCTTCTCAAGACTCTCATCGGTATTAGTTGCTGCCAAGTACTCTTCCAGGAATAGTGGATAAGTGTTGGTGTTGCAGTACTTTTAGGGTTCCTCATTGTGCACATGTTTCGTGTCTGCATGAATTTGCTCTTCATATCTCCCATCTCAAGGTGCTTGCTTACTCGAAGGGTCACGATAACAACTTGCTACCTCAGTTGTGCTCCTGTCAAGACATGTAGCGTATTGCACTTCCAAGACGTAAGGGGAACGAGGGGTTGCAGCCAAATTGTGTAGGAAACCCTCCTCGTCCAATGACCGTGTCGCCAGCAACTGAATGATTTATACATACTATTATTTACTCGCTGGCGGCAAAACCACTATTACTTACGAGTTTGTTGTGGTTCACGGGGACACTAAAAACACCAAGACACAGTAACCAGTCGCTATGATAACCTCTTAATGAAACCGTACTTCACACGGCCCCTGAACATTGACATAAAGCTTACAGTAGTACGACTTTTTGTACGTGCTACTGTGCGGACAGTATTTATGAAGCACCCGTACCTGCGCTGGTACAGTAACTGCCAACTTCGTAATCACTGTACAAGCGCGGTAGTATCAAGGCATTCATCCTAGATATTTCTGCATCAATAAGACTCCCTAGAGGGTCAGGCCTTATGGGCGAAGCAGTTTACAAACACCTCCTTAGTTTAGAAATGAGAGCCCTAAAACCGTCTTGAAATGGACGATAAATATGAAGCCCCTACCGTGTATACCCAATCCTGTCAAAACTACCTAACCAGAGGCTGCTCCTTCTTCATATATGATCATCCTAAGATGTCAAGAGCCCCAAAGCAACCATATTACCGGTCCAGAGCCTGCGCAGCTGTCCTAAATTACCTCTAGGGATGGCATTTACCAAGTTAAGTTGGTTTTGAGTTCATGTCCTCTACTTTGAAGGTTTACTGCCAACTATTTAGTACAAAGAACTAGGAAAGAGTTGGTGTAACTATATGGGCCGTTCGGGTACCTTTGGGGTAACCCCAAAAGCTAAGGAAAGGTCACAAGGGTCGCTTGAAGTTCTCTATTAATAACCAATACAGAACAAATGGTATAATATGTCACGAAAAGGGCACCATTGGGC
>JAUBNZ010001700.1:0-10671 GCA_032355485.1 Bonnemaisonia californica | reverse complement strand
TGTAACGCAACGCCCGAATAGCGAATTGCGTGGAAATGGAAATATTAAGCAAAAAAGCATAAATGGACATCCCTAATGGGGATGTCCGCTTATGAATTCTTTTGCTTATCAATGGGGATAAGAGCTAAAAAATATAACGAGAACGCGGCATATTCAATTAAGCGCTACGCTTATCATCGTATTTTAGAAGAGCCATAGCTGTGGGGCCATCTTCAAATACTTAGGCTTATCGCTACGGCGTTTCACGCTACCTGACTTATACCGCAATGTCGATCTCAATTGCGACCCCAACAGCTACCCGCACCCCAGGTAACTACGGTGAAAAGACATTATTTTCCGAAGCCTCTTAGGAGATGATGCATTCGAGAAGGATAGCACAGCGCGTGATGTATGTGTCACACGAGCTCTAGCGAAGCATGTGGAATCAGAATCAGCTCGATCGTCATTCAAACAATCTCTCCATCCTGCCACCATACTGCAACTTATGACAAAAATACCAAAGACATATATCCCGCGCGAATATGTCAAGAGTGTTGAACAGAACGAGACTACGCCAAAATACAATGATGAAAGCGGGGCGGCTGTCATAGACGGGAACCGAAATGGGGACTCATCCGCAACCCTGGCGGTGGACGAATGTTGAAATCATATTCTCAATCCAGACGCCAATGGAATACGAAACCCGATAAACTTTTCGTACTGGCAGGTTGTACTGGACTTATAGTTTTTCATTTTCGAACAACCAGTCATCCTCCGATCAGGTTGCTCTTCAGCTGCGAATGAGAGCGAAATAAATTCGTCTGGTAAAGCGAGCGATGGCGGAAAACGCGCTGAATCCTATAGAGCTAGTATGAAACGTACCAAGGATCGAATGAAACGTGACCGGCACTCTGGAACATCCAAGCGTCGAGCAGCACCTATTCATAGATGTAATGTAGGTGGAGATATTGCGACGGCAGCGAACGCTTCCTCTTCACTTGCACTGTCCCTCGCGGTAATGACCAATCACATCATAGGTCAGAATATGACGCTACCAAAAGTGCTACTAATATGGCTGCAGGCTTAGGCCTGACACAACTGGGCTCACCAGAGTACCAGTCATCCGAAACTGACGAAGATGAAGTTATTGACGTAACTGAAGATATATATGATCGCGGAAATGGAAACGAGGATGGAGACGAGTAGATGCGACAGAGACAAAGGTCTGATTTTTTCCCACACGCAAAGACAAAGGCGGATTTGCTACGTAAATATAGATTCCATCGTTCATATATGCTCTCTAAGCATGTTTATATCTAAGTTCTGGCGCTATGTGATACAATAGTACAGAAATTAAATATCCTTCATCAATTCACGCTCTTTTATGCGTTGGACGCGCCGCTCCAAAGAGTAAATACGTTTCTGCTGTCGCCTCCAAAGTAAATTAGTCAGCATTACAACCATATCACATGAGATGTTGTGCAAATGTACTTCGAACGGCCAGCGTCCGAGAAAGTTGCGATAGCAATTGTTGACCCAGCCAACTGAACATTCGTTTAAATTTCTTTGCGTTCGAATATCTCTGTCCCATTGAACGCGGTACCGAAACCACCCTCCTTGTCCACTTCTGGAGGGACACACAATAGGGCCGTCCCCGATAAACCCAGTATCACACATGCAGCTTTGAACAGCACTGAAAGAATCTTCTGGGCGTAGTATGGGAGCAGCGCTGTTGAAAACGCCACGATCGTGCATGGAACCTATGATAGTAAAATCTAAACGCTCGAACAGTCCTGCTATGTCTGTCTATATCAACTTTGCAATAAAATGTCGCTTATGATGTCCGTCATACTGCAACTCCTGTCTTTCTACATCAGTAGGGCGCCATGTAAAGGTTTTGTTCCCATCAAACATGATAAAAACTTTGGGGAAACCCCGTAGAAGATGATGCGTTGTAGCACGTTCTTCTGCAGTAGGCCATTTTATCACAGTATCATCTGTGACTTTCAAGGCCTTATGAACTGCATATGTGACATGGGAAAAATAATTGGATGCCGTGGAATTTGATATGCCATACAAACCAGCAATCTGAAATAAACCCATTCCGCCCTCATCCCCAGAAGTAAAATTGTGCAGATAGAAAAATAGAAGCTCTACTATGGAGAGAGTCTTCTTTCGGGCCTTGCGTGACCTTCTATTCTCAACCCATTCATGCTCTAGACGGGGGTTTAACGCGCACGATATCTCTTGCTCGCAAATAGCAAGCAATTATCAAACTAAAACAGAGCGAGACCGGTGTGGCATTTGAACAAATTCGGTTCGTGATGATCACGAATATACCTGTAGTATCCGATAGGTCCGTTGTCAGAGTGAAACGCTGCACCAGATCCCCTCACATGTTCTGCCTTGGGGCCACCTGTCTTAATGAACCCACGCCATGGTCGCGATGAAAATAGAAAGTGTAGAGGTGATGTTTCTTCGACGCTTCAATTGTTGACGTGAGATTCGGCGACGCTGCGAGCGCGTTGCTTGCTATTGCTCATTCACAGTTGCAAGGAGGGTTGTGATAAGATCAGCAATTCGAGCTGTACCAGCGAGCATGGGCAACAAATGTTGTGATTGGGAACGAGGCGAGCTCATGGGAGGATGTGCTCAGGTAGATGAAACTTCACTCACAAGGGGCAGATCATAAATATGTTGATCCACATACTCGGAGAGTTGGACGACAATGAGCTGTAATATCGTATTATAATACCAACTCTGTGCCTTCCATGCAGCTGCTAATGTCGGCGATATAGAAGGGGCGACAGTCTTATAAATCATAACTCGTAATGGTTAAAAGAGGTTTAGAAAACAGCAAATGGGACATTCCTATTGTTTTTGTATTATGATGGGGCGCGTGTAAATCCGGTGCAATACGGGCTCGACAGTACGGGTCTGGGCTGTAATAGGTTCCGTGATGAAGTGGATAGGAATTAGTTAGAAAATAGATGCAAAAGTGATGATGGTATGATACCTGCGGACAGATGCCCGGATATGGCCTCGACCACAGATTGGGTATAATTGGCTGCTAGCTCGATTCTCATGCTGATATTCTCGTTGTTGTTGTTGATCTTGTTCTTTTTGCTCATCACTCGAGACCGGGTCCTCTTATACTACTTCTAGATTCTATCGCTCCCCTACAAGATGTGCCCTTAGTCTAGCGTACAGGCCGATTCTGACAATCTGCCCATATATGGGCTCTAAAGTGCAATTATAGTAGGTAACATTACTTGTACTGTAATCGTAGGTAGCACTTGCTGTGACCTATCTATTTCGTGTCACTACACTTTTGAGGGTCGAGTGACTCAATCTCATTTAGCGTTTAATCACACCCTCCCTTTGAAGTCCGAAGACGCTCAAGATTCAATCACATATTGTTCCACAGGATGTGAGATGAGATGAGAGTCCAAGAGCTGCTGAAGGGCTTGGTTAGGGGCAATCTCGGTTAGAACATCGGAAGGATTGTATTCGGATTTGATAAGGGCGATGTTGTCAATCTCCTTCTCACGGTAGCCTTGACGCATCGCTCCGATATGGATCATGATCCTTTTTTAGGTTGTTTACCTTGACCTGGTTAGTACATCGAGTATAAGTTTGGAGTCTGTCAAAAGAAGAAGTGGAGATCTCCTAACCAATAATTTCTCGATTTCGTGCATCAGGATGAAGGCGGAGTCGAACGCATCTGCTAATGAAAGGGTTTCGGCTCCCATTGTGGATCTCACGACGCGACGGGGCTTGTGGGGCGAGAACTGCAGCACAGAACATTCGTTGGAGGAATATTTTAATAGGATGATTTATCCTAGCTTTGATGTCCGATCCGAATTGTTGTTGTACGAGGCGTCCGCGTGAACAGTCATCCACAGGATTTCTAAATCGATCTTGGGAAACTTAAGGGGGAATGTGGGACAAAATTACCCCCTCCCTAAGTGTCTACAGAGTAGTTTCGACGGCTCTCGTACGGGTGTAAACCGGGTAGGACCGACAGCTCTACGGAGTTCGGATAATCTTGATTGAACACGGCGGTGTGTAAGGGAAGCAATGTAGACGGTGAAGGGGGTTGAGGGTAAGTCTCCAGCGCGAGCGGTAGCGTGGTAGAGCGGAATAGGTACCCACCAGAGGCTATTGTGCTAGGGAGATAGATGCTCAGCGGAGCTTATATGCATAGGGACACTCGTGCACAAGGGGGTTTTACTTCCTGGGACACGCGACAGTTGAGGACGGAGAGACTGGGATCCGCCACGGGGAGTTAGGAAAGTCTCAAGCGTGCGTTGGTGCGTAGGCGAAGGGAGCAAAGCGAGCACGCTGACGGTACGTTGGGCTGTCAAACTCAACCTCTGATTTATAACCCTGAGTCTGCTGACTCTCTACTGTACTGTGGAAGCAACCCTAATGGTTACTTAAGTACTATATCTTACAGGACCTCAACTGGTCTTGCGGGGGTCACTTGGCCCTTGTGGTCCCAAGTGACTAAAATCTACACGTGGTCGACTTTAGTGTCTTATCATAATTAACGTAGCAAGAAACTAAAACTTGCATTGCTGTGCGCGACCCCGGGCCTGGCACACGTGTTCCTCATATGCCAGCCGGCATCCGCGGGTTTTTCCGGACTCACCAGGTATCGGTACCTTTCCCGACCCTTCCGCCCGTCAGCCGACGGTACTCCGGGACAATCGGCGATTTTTCCTACACACGTGGATGCGTGTGGCCAGCGGGCAGACCCCCACCTGTACCCTCATGGGCATACCTCTGCCTCGGTGCGGTACTTACTGGGTCTGACCCCCTGCCGCAGCACCGCTGTCACACCTGCCAATGGGCAGCTGCCATCGCAGGCAGCGGCCCATTACAGTATCGCCGCCGACCCTCCACGGGCCGACACGCCCGAAACCATCCATCTGCTACCCTCCGCAGGGGAGCAGATGGAGGTGGCCTGAGCACTACTGTAAGTCTATGTATACAGCTGAGTGCTGGCCACCTGGCGGTACGTAGGGCAGATTTAGTTAGTTATCTTACTATAAGTAGTGGAGTACATTTCAATTATTTAAGGTTTAGCGAACTAACTATCCTACCCACTAAAGAGGCAACCGAGACCTCCGCCCTTGACCTTAAAAATCAACCATTAACAGAAAGATCCGCGCCGCCCCCGAACTCCTTTCCTCCGCAGGAAATTCGTCGGTTCGGTTACCTCCGGCGTCTTTCTACGTCCCATTCAGCTGCATTGATAGCCCAAACACGTCATCCGCGCGGCGTGCCTCACGTGGCACGTCGTTAGCTTCTTTCCATCACTCCCCCTTCCCCCTTTGTAAGACCACTTCCGTGGCCGTGCACCGTAACCCCCAAGCCCCCTACCTTTCCGCCTAGGGAAAGACAGGGCACTGGGCGATTTCCGGCAGCCCACTACTTCGACTCCCTACCTTTCCTTTACAGAAAAGACAGGGCGAAGAGCAGCTACCTTAGGACTTCTCAGACCTGGAAGCGATAGATAAACTTCGTTCTGCCCGCCCCACCGTTACCGGGTACTAGGGAAAATAGTAACCGGAGGGTACTCTGGTACTTTTCCGTAAATACTACACCATCGTCTGATAACTGACGGTACCAAGGAATTGACCAACACTGGAGTAGTAGTTTGAACTGAGCCAACCTCCGCGATCACCGAGAGGGTTTCAAAACAGGCTCGCCCCTCAAGGACAACGCATAACTGGCTTTTCAAACCGGGATTTCTCGGCCACCTCACGGCGCCGTGCGACTGGTATCCATACCCTGTTGTGGGACTTGATCGGGCCACATTCGCAATCTCCCCGATTGGTGGGCTTTGAACAAGGCTTCCTTAAAACCCGTATGTCACCCTTTTCCGATCCCTCAGTTGAACTCGATCTACCTCGTGAACCATTCCCTCGTTCCCTAGACTGCTAACCTCGCTATTCTACCACGCTACCGGATCAATCCTTTTGCAAGTTTATCTATCTAGAGTACCCCAACGGGTTAGCGTGAACTCCATACCCTCTGGAATTTTTGCGGTACATAATTCACGCGCTATCCTCACCGCCAAGAACCGCGACCTTCCGGACTTCAACGGATTCGTGGGAAGCATTTTTCTTAGGGAGTACCGCCAGTACGTCAGTTCCAATATGGTGTAGAACGAAGAAGGGAATGTCCTCCGTTATCCCGTAGAGCTACTCAATAGGCTTGAGGGTGGCGTTACGCTACCCTATCACGAGCTCAACCTCAAGAAAGGTTTCGTGGTCATGCTGCTTCGCAACTTGGACCCTTCACATGGCCACTGCAACGGCTCCCGGTAAATCATTGATCGCATGTCTCAAACGCTCCTTCACTTAATAGTGGCAATCGGGACATACAAGGGCAACAGGTTTACTCTACCGCGAATGCCTTGCAGTCCCAGTTAAGAGAACTATCTGCTACCGGGCTTCGTGAGGGTATAGTTCCCTATTCGAGTGCGCTTCGCAATGACTATGAACAAGGCTCAGGGCCATTCGTTCGCGGGCAAGCTTGGCCTCCATCTGTCCTACCCGTTCTTCTCACACGGGCAACTATATGTGGCATTGTCTCGGACTTCTCATCCGGGTAACCTGTGGGCCAATGGAGTGCAGGCTGATAGGAAGGCAGATAATATAGTGTACCCAAGGTAATGTAGTTGGATACTTATCAAGTGGAAATTGTTGAATTGAAAATGTGTTGTAGTTGAATCAAAATGTGTTGAGTTCAATTAACCTTCCAGGGAGTCTTGAATTTCGGACATTCATCTAAGATTTAACTGAAACTTAAAGAAATAATTGTGCCTTCTGCTGTTTTTGGCACTTATGTATCTCCCGCAGAACGGCGGCCCACTTTGAGTCCAAAACCCCAAGAATAGAAAACATCTCGCTGGTGACAACAACAAAAACAGTTGCGAGCGAAGGAGACCAGAACGTCGAAACAGGCTTAACACTGGACACCATCGACAACCGCGCCTCCCTTCACTGCCGCGAAGACAGCCTCTTGAACAAGCAATGCGGCAAACAGGTAAGACGGCAAAGAGCCAGCTTCTTTTCCTTTCCACTGTTTTCGAGTTTTCTTCCGCGTCGTCCCTCTAGAGCGGCCCGATGACAAGCTGCCACTGCACGTCCGAGCAGATATGCTTGCTCCTTTGCTGCTTTCGGTAAGGCTTTTGAGTGCGCAGCACTAACAAGCTTTTGAGCCGCAAGAAGAGATCAATGCTCCGGTTGAGCAAGTACAGCATCTCTGTGTCGCTTTCCGGCCTGCTCACGCTATCTGCGTCCTTTGGTTTTTTCATCTTGGACATGAGCCTTCTCTTAGCGCTTGATACGCTCCTTCTAAACTCGCCGAACGCGTTATTCCTCTCGTTGCAACTTACGTTGCTTCTTCTCCTCTTCTTGCTGACGTTCCTCGGCGTCTTCTATGTGACGCCGTTCAAGAACTTCTGGAACAGTCAGGCATTCCGATGGTGCCCAGGGTTAATTGTCGGAAGTCACTTTGCATTCGTGCTTAGGGATCTCGTCGCTTTTTGATCTGTCCCGGCAATTAACGAAAGGCTGCTCATCGTCTCGGTGTTGCAGAGGACGACACTGAGTCTCTGCAGAATCCTTGAAGGCCCTGCGCCACTGCGCAAAATTTGATGTATTTCCTTCACGACATCCATATCGGTTCTTCTCTTTTGTATAGACCATACGCTAGAACTTGGGCAATAATCTTATAAAATGTCCTTCTCAGCTGCTGCTCGTTCCAACTGGTCATCATAGGTTTTTCAATAGCTTTGCGAAGTCCGCCGGAAAAGGGTAGATACCAGATACCATAAATGCATACGTCACATCCGCAGAGCTAACGGACTCCCATGCGTGTATTGCACAGGCAAAGTTAAAATTAACCTGGCGTTTGTCCACCATACCCAGAAACCTGAACGCATCCCTTAACTCAATCATATAGCCTCCTCAAAACGATTTTTAATATCTCAGTCGCAAGTATTGGCGGGTTTCAAAACAAATTCACAGCCATTAGTGGCACATTCCTCAATCCACTCCGTCCCTTTCCGTACACTATTTCCAATCCATTCACAGTACGTATCTCTCGTTCGGTAAGACTTCTCGAACAAATTTGCCCATGTGCTTCACTGCGGCCACCAAAAGAGGCTTTTCCATGGACCCCTTGTCGGCTACCTTGAAGAACCCGTTTCTGGAAACCAGTTTGGTTTAGTATACTTAGCGTAAATTCCAGACACGCATTAACAGAACTAACCTTTCACAGGAGCTCATTATTGTGGATTAAGTCGCTTTTCCAGAACAAAAAAACGAAGGAGCGAGGCGACCAGATGCAGTTTCCATAACTACTGCAGTCATATGTTGGCAAGCTCCATACACTGTTTGTTCACCTTGAAATCCGCCATGATGAGAACTGGATGCAGTGAAGGCCTTTTCCCTCTTCCAAAATGTTGCATCGACAGCTCTCGTCGATATTAACACTGCGGTTCGGGTTCGATAGAACACCCTTGTGCTCTTCGGATAATATCTGAACTGTAGTGAAGAACAGCTTCCCGTGTGTGTATTTTTCAGCACTGAGGTTGGCGCGATCTTTGCCTTCAGATTTATGAAGTGTTAGCTCCCTGTGCAATGCCCAAAAAGAACGAACTGCTTCATCTGATGGTGCACCGCTCGCCCAACCCCGTCTACCGTCTGCAGCGACGCGTGACATTATTCTCTTCTCTGATTCCACGCCAAAAGCAAACCCTCGAGATGCGGCGAAGAGCAAACTTTCGACGATCTTTCGCTCTTCTTCGGCTGTTATAACAGTACCTGGGCCTTTTTCGAAGCCTTCCCGAGCATTTTCAGCTTCTCTGCATCTCCAAACCCCACCAGACCTTTCAGTTCAGTTACAGTGGTCTTTGAGACACCTGTGAGGTTTTGAACCTCCCGAATTGTGAATTTCCCGCTCTTGAGAAGGTTGAAAGCATGCTCTACTTGTGCAGCTTGGTCGATACGCTTTTACTCGCGCCGTTTGAGCTGCAATGTCTGGCGGCGCATTGAGGGGACATCGTGGAAGACTCTTCGTTCCACCTGGCATGGAGGAAGACCAGCGGAATGGCGATTATCATTTTTTGGATGGGAGGGTTTTGGTCTGTGTGTTTTCGCGGGAATGTGTCCGATATTAAGCCTTTTCCGACATTGAGCCTCCCTGGAAGGGTAAATTGTGTTCTTTGTTACAAAGTATTCATCATTTCCTTTTCAACTTGTACCAATTCGTACTGTACTACCAATGCGACCTGAACAGCAGGGACGCTGTGGGTGAAAACCGCAACCGAGCCACTAGTCGCCCCTAAAAAAGGCTGTCTGTTGGTCGTTGAGCTGGAAGTCTCGCGCCCATAGGTCGAAAGGAAGACCGACACAAAATTAAAAGTTTCCAAATACGAAAACCCCATACTGGGCTTTCTCCCGCTCCTCTGCCGCGCAACATTGGCCCGTTCGAAGCCGTTCATGGAGCCACTCGTCTATCGTACTAAAGCGACTGTCGTTGGGTGCTGTTCCGGACCCCCCATTGGTCTTACGTTCTGCCGAGTGTCACGGAATGTGAGAATGCCATAGAACGCGTTTGCACTTCACAAGGTGGGCCGTAACACTGCAAGAAGCGAACCGAGAGGTGGGGGCAGGGGCGGGCCTGGTCGGGTGGGCCAAGCGCACCGGGAGCCTAGGGGCATACCGGGTTATACGCAGGTATATATTTCTGCCAATTGATCTGACGTGCGAGGGTTGCAGGGGATGGGAAGGGCCATTGCAGGGGCAGAGGAAGGTCCGGGGCCTGGGGCGAGCCAGAGGGCACAGGTAAGTCACGAATGAGAATAGGGGCACTGATGAGGCATGGGTGGGTACGCGGGCAAGGTTGTTTACGGGGTCATGAGTGCGAATGAGGGCATTGGTGGGCACGGAAGGGCATGGGAGCATAATTGGGCCCAAGTGGGAACGGGTGTATGGGTGGGCATGAATGAGCACGCATAGCCACGGGTAATAACAGAGGCACGAGTGATGCACGAGTGGATACGCGGTAATGGGTAGGTACAGGGGCACAAGTGGGCATGGAGGCATGGAGGCATGGATGGGAACTGCTGGGCATGGGGGGAATTTGTGGGCACGAGTGGGCATGGGCGGGAAAGAGTGAACAGCCCAAGCGCCGATACTAGTACACGGGTGCGTAGGAGAGCATGCGGCCCCGGGTATGCACGGTTGGGCACGAGTGGGAACAGGGGCAAGGGTAGGAACGTGCTGGTATGGGTTGGCACTGGGTCCTGGGTGGGATCTGGTGGGCACACGTAGGTACGGGGGAAAGGAACGAGGACCGAGAGTTGAGGAAGTACGGAAGAGGACAAAAGGAGAACACCGGAGTACGCCGACTGATGCCGTAGGACAGCGGAGGACACCGGACTGTTTGCGGCGCAGTAATGTAGTATTCCGCCACCTCCGGAGAACTGAGATTGCGGCTACAGGGTCCTAGTGAACTCTTGGTAGCTGGCATACGAGAGGGTGGTAGAGCGACTCCTCCGGGGAGGTGAGGCAGAGAGTCGTCTAACGGGTTTCGGGAGACCAGGGTATCCTTATCCTATGCTTTAAGGATACTCTTGAAGGGGCGGTTGACTGGGTCACGCCAGAGGAT
>JAUBNZ010001699.1:0-10672 GCA_032355485.1 Bonnemaisonia californica | reverse complement strand
ACCCTGTGCTATCCCCGACTTCCTCACGGGCGCTCTCTGCATCGAGGCAGCCACCCGTCCGCCCCCTGGTATCATCTCTCACGCACCAAATGCCGCCCTCTGTTGCGATGACAGTGCGCTTGCCGATTTCCATAATGGGGGTGAGCGACTCAAGTCTTTTATAGGTGAGTGGAGAGCGCCGCTGCTGTATGCAGTGTTGGAGCAGAACTCTATTTTTATGCTTGGCATGAAGGGGTTTCCGGAGTTGAAGGAAGCCAGCTCTTTTCTTGAATACAAATCCTACAGCTCTTCCCCAACCGGCATTGCAGATGTATGCAAGAGCAAGAGGGTTGGGAGAGGCAGGAGGCTGAGATGTTTGGAGTGGTGAGGAATTTCATCGAGGATGAAGTAGGAAGGTATTCGTGAGATGCGTGTGAATATAAATGAGGCCATGATTTTCTGGAGTGATTTTCTGGAGTGATTTTCTGGAGTGATTTTCTGGAGTGATTTTCTGGAGTGATTTTCTGGAGTGCAACAAGCCCGATTTAAGCTCAGCTGGTTGGCTGCCTGAAAATATGGATTTCAGTTTATTATTCCGTACATATTGTACACGTAGACGGAGTGTAGGGCAACTTGCCACTTCACTTTCAAAGTACTTTAGCAACCAAAGTAACCAACGTTCCCGTTTTTGCCGCCTGCTGCTCTTGCACCGTTTGACTTTCACGACGCGGGTTACAGGAATCGTTGTAACTCGCACCATGTTGTAGCACTGCTGGAGATGCCCTGCTAAGGAAGTTGTTTTTAGCTACTGTGCTATGAATTCTTTTGGGCAGATAGGGTGTTAGATGTAACGGTTTGGCACCTGATTCGAGTTTTTGCCGAAAGTTCGCCCAAGATGTACTCCCACCGTCGGTCTACCACTCAATTCAACAATTCAAGTCCTGGGACAACTTCAAACGCTCCCTGTAGTACAGTGGTTTACAGCCCTTCAAATGAAACAAGAAATTGAAGATTTCGTGTGCGATGCTCGAGGGAGACAAGGTCAACAAGGTCGAGAACAAAGAGGATGTACGCGTCTAAGGGCAGGCGTCGTGGCATTCATCCAGATCTCAATAGGTGGCTTGTATAGCATGTACGCAAATAGAAATACCCTAAACCTAAAAAGGTACAGTACATCCAGTACATATTGCACGCAGTGCTTCTCTATCTCGCTTGCCTTCGAATGAAATCAGAGTAAGGGCTGCACTTATAACGTTCTAGCAATAGCAAATTCCTCATCAGAAGCACGACCCCCAATGGAGCAATCTCGGGAGCATAGCATTGTTTCTGGAAACAAGTACAGTGTCGTATTTTCCTGTCTTCACTTTTGTATTCAACACACAAGAGCATAATCTCTATTATAACTGAATTATACTACATGCATCTACCGTGAGGATCTAAATCAAGCAGAATGCTGCTGACTTTCACTGAACTGGCATGTCACATTACACTGCATATGTGATTCATCGCTGCCTTCCTCTCCGAAAGGAACCGTCAAACAAATGTGCCGATGGGTACCTGGGCTACCAATGCTGCATGTCGAGGGGTACCAGGAACCCCAAGGGTACTTGTGAATACAGCCAAAAATGACAAAGCCAGATTGCCGATAGGCTTCTGACGGTTGCTGGGGTAACATTACCAGCGGTAAAGTACCAGCGGTAAAGTACCAGCGGTAAAGTACCAGCGGTAAAGTACCAGCGGTAAAGTACCAGCGGTGGTACCCATCGGCAATCTGGCTTCGTGGCTTCTGGCTGCCTTCAAACAGAAAAGCTGTGATGGCGCACACCTTATTCTATTCAAAGTTGCAGCATTTACAGCTCTGTATTCTTGTGCATTGTTACCCTTCCGTGAGCATTGATTCATTTGTCGGTAACCACCATATTTGATATTCCGTACGTCTACTTTTTATGGTGCAGAGGAAAACGGGTGCGTTTTTATTCAAATTCTACGCAACTGCAGCACCTTTGTACCCCTCGAGGGGTACAGGTAAAGTGTAAGGGGTAACAATCTGGCGTACCAAAAGGTATGTTACCCAATGGGTACTCTCCATCCAATATACTTTTTTTACTTGCTTCTCCTCACGCCTTCAAGAAAATAGCCGCAAGTAGACTACAGTACCCCTCAAGGGTACTTCCTTCCACTTTGTAGCTCGCAGTCGCAGGTCAAACTTGTGTTTTAATCTGACTGCATGATTATACAAAGAAATACTAATGGGGAACCAAATTCACTTGAGACTTGAGTCCATATCTCAAAAAACGACTCTGTAAAGCGCGTCTACCTTGATGGCTAGAAGCATTATCGTCTACCGCAAGCGTATAAAGGACTCATGAGAGCCACAGGTACTTCTCTCGATATCTTGAGAGCCTCGCAACTCCACATCATCTCATCAACAGATCCTGCCAAAAGCCATGACATCCACGCTCTTCTCCGCAGTACTTTTTGCCTCCCTGGCATGGACATCCATCGCTTGTTCCTGTCTTTTTACGACCTTCCCAGATGCATATAGACGCGCTGATGCCGTCGTCAAGGCTCAGGTGGTATCCATCCGTCCGGAGACTCCCATGTGCCTACCGAACCCATGTCCAGTTTGTGTCAGAGCACCTTGCCCGTGTCTTGCGCAGCCCTGTCGCGAACTCTGTAGCGGACCGCTGTGCCAATTGACACCGATTGTTCCACAAACTGGAAACTTAATCTACACATTCAAGTTCATTCGGTCCTTTAGAGGATGCAAGCCGCTCCAGGTAGGTGGCGAGGATGAATTTATTGGCTTGTCGCCAGTGCAAAGTGCTACTTGCGGTGTATCTTTCACAGTTGGCTCAGTCGTGATGTTGAATCTTCCCCGTGCAACCTTCACTCGCCGCCCAGGGTTGTCAATCTTCTACAGCCTGAATATTTGCCAGTTCCATCGTAACTTCCGCACTCTTGCACGACGTGAAAGGAGGTTCCTTCGCAGGCAGTCTCGTTTGCCGCAAAACCAGTGCACGAGCAATAGCCTCACCAGCGATAGCCTCACCAGCTCTTCTTGATGAGTGCTTAATAGAGGCTGCACTCATTAAATGTGTAATTCGTACGTCAACTTAGTGAACAGGATCATTTGAGGCAAATATTTTTAGGTTCAAAACTTCTGGTTGAGAAACGTACACTGTTCTTTCTGTGTCATTCTAAAGATTCGTCACAGTTCCCGTATCTTCAGTAGTGCAAGTAATTCACTAGTACAAACAACAAACAATGTAAAATGTCAATTTCGTTTGTTTCTGCTTTGTGGAAACCATGATCCCCGCTTTCTGTGTTGGAACCCTGAGCTGCTTTGTTACGATTACAGTATATGTTTTCAGAAGTCATGTAATAGCTTCGAAGGTATTCCAACTCCGAAGAACCTGCGCGTACCAGAGTATGTGCAGCGTCTTGGAGAAGGTGTATGCATGCACAGCATTACTTTATTTTTCCACAGGAGGGGGTCATCCGCTGACGACCTGTGATCAGATTCTAGACGGCGCTTGCTATTCTCCATGATGGCATATAGCAAACGATGTTCTTATAACATAAAGTTGTCATACCCCACATGACAGCAGTACTACTTTTTACTGTCCACTGTCTTATTTTATTGGGAAAGAAATTCCAGTAGACCTCAGGCACAGCTGTTCACGACTGTTGAAGACCGAGAAAAAGACTCAATCGTTGGTTTCCAAGGTGGCCCGGAGGTAAACAACATTGTACACCAAAAACTGGACCGGCTTCAAACAGCATTTTCCTTGATATCAACGAGAGCTAAATCACTCCAGTGATACCCGAACGACAGTACCCCGGGCAAGGACATCCCTTCCTCTCCGGAACAGATTATTCGGGGGTCACTGAGCCGGGCACATGAACTCCATCTTCCTAGACTGACGACGCAAAAACTTACGCTGTTCGCCAGTAACTTGCGACCATGGCCGGTTAAACTGGCACAAGAACAGGTCATAAGACATCATGGGCGTCTCGCCGCTGATGACAGTAGGACTGGGCAAGTTGAACATGTACTGCCTGCCCTGCACAAGGCTCTCACCGCACAAACTGCCGCTGGCAAACGTCTTCGCGTGAAACATTTCAGTCGGGGGGCCGCAACCCTTGAATACGCGGATGAGTTGCAGCTTGAAGGTGCGCATACCATCCGGATTACAGGGGGGATCACAGGGGCTGACAGTCAGGACACGGGCGCGTACGACGGAGTCAGTTTCCGGAGATTCGAAGATGTCTTCGAATGTGCGAAAGATGCAAGAACAGGCTAAGGTGCTTGTGACTAGTGCACTGAGGAGCACTAGGAATGGCAGGTGGGTGGCCATGTTTGGTGGTGGTATGAAGATGCGGTAGTTGTCTCACTGGGGGTTGTGGGGGATGTGGCTTCGAAGTATGCCTTTTATGGTTCTTCACATGGAGATAGGCCTCGCAGGGGCCTGATGCAGGTTGCTTGGTGAGAAAGGAAGTGATACCGACTAGGTTTTATTTGCGCGTATATGGCTTCTTGACAACAGTACCAGTGAATACTCATTTCGGTGCTCAGTGTTATAGTAGTGGACACTCGCTGAAATCAGTCGGTGTGCTTGGGTTTTTCAATCATGTCTTCACAGATACACTGGAAGATGTTATTGCTGCCTGCATCTGAAACCTCGTGTGTCAGCCAAATGCAGACTGGGCTCGCGTCGCTAGCCGACTAACTGGTGTGCACAATAAGGTTTACTGCCCAACTATTTTGGTTTCATGTCGTTATCTGTTGGGGCCTTGTTGCGATCTACAATGCAAAGGGTAGAGGAATACTGGGCCAAGGCAGAGCGATGCTTTAGACCACAGACTCTGTGGCATCGCTCTGCTGATTGAGATGAGAGGAAAGAAAAGGTTGATCAACTGGAATTGGCTTCAAAAATTCACGTTGTTTGCAATCAAAGGGATATTAACTTTTTTTATTTATTCTACTGTACTGTACGTCCAAAACTGTAACATAGCAAGGTACAGTACTTCGCAGGGTAACTTAGATATGCATCATTTAGAGCTCTACTGTAAGGGCCGTTCTTAACAGTACGGTATGGAATGCAATTCGGCAGAGCGAGAGGCGTGCGGTGCTGGGGGTTGGCTGGTTCCGGCCGAATACTCTAAAACTTATTAGAGAAAAGTTTCGTAACCACGGCCCGTACCTCCCGATTTGTCAACACGCTCACTGACCATTGCAAGTAGAGGGTCTCCAAATATATATTTCAAAAATATTTTTGAAGGGCCTCACGGAGAATAAATTATTCATATGTTGACTCTGCAAAAATGAATAATCCAAACAATTCAAAAATTATTTGGGTAATTTTCTGTACCAGCTCCCTGAGCCGTTCACACCTTTTTTCTGACATCATCCTCATCCCACAGCTCCTTATTGAGGGGGGGTCTTAGCGATGGCTTTTTCCGCCGTACACGGAACGTTTACATGAAATCCGCGCCGGTGATTGGCTATACGTCCCCCTAATTTACTAATTTTGTCTAAAGTAATGAGAAGGCGAATTTTCCATAGTCACTACTCGAGTGTGGACAATTTCCGGTGTAATTGGACAAGTGTCGTAGTCTAATTTTAGTGGGGGAGGTGATTGGTCGCGGAGGACACCCGTCTGTGCGGGACGAACTGTATGATATTTAGTAATTTGGACAAGTGGTGTGAAGGTAGAATACCGATTCCAGGGTGTATGGTGATATGGGTCAAATAGTGTTCCCATCGGGGCGAACCGGGGCCTTCTGTAACAGAACAGAAGTTCTGTTGACCCTTTGTAGGGGAAGTGGAACGGGAGATAGAATTAGCGAAGTAGAAAAGTCCACTGCGAGTTGCTTCAACCTTTTCACTTCTTCCTCAAGTGGAAGTGTCCGCATCACTGCCTCTAACACCTCTCGGAATATTCCGTATACCGTTGGCTTAGCCATTCTGAAGTACACCATCTGTCAGCGTAAGAACCTCCAGCCATTAATCGTAGAAACACACCAAGTCTAATTTCGATATCAATAATCGCATGACTGCAAAGCATCGCCATTGCCAAATTTGAGGCAACGAACGGCCGAATCTTATTCACCAACGTCGCGAAGGCCTCTTGCGAAAGACGGTAACGTCTCCTGAAGACGTCCTCGCTGAAATCATTCGTACATATCCAAAAGGTTTCCATTCGTATTGCCTTCTCGGACTCCGGCTCTCCTTAATTCAAGCAACGTTGCCCATCCATATGCGTAGAGGAAGTGTGAATAGCGCACGTTGCATACGTTTCCTCACCGCCTTCTTACTGGCTTTCTTCTTCCTGTCCGGAGAATCGAACCTGTCCAAACCCAGCTCCACCCTTAAACATTTCATGCCCACGTATTAGCCGACCTCCTGGACAACGGTAGAGAGGCTATCAACGATACCAACGGCGTTCAACTGGCTAGCCCGCCTGCCAGTCCAAAGTTTCCTACCTCATACCACTACAAGATTCAATACACGTGTATCTCCAAGGACAGGTGTCGGGTCGGCCGCAAAATTGCAATGGTCGGCCACAACGCGGTCAGGACCGCTAGGAACTCATCCGCACCACGCTACATGATAAATAAATCCACTTATACTATCTTCACTGGTTATCATCCCTTAAGAATGCCGGTCGCACGACGTTAACATTAACGCCCGTCTATGCTCGAAAGTAGCGAAATATACTCCGTGTACCCAGGAAAAAGCCATTGATAAGACCCCCCCTGACGTGGAGGAATATCTGAGATTCGAGATTGGCTGGAAAGAGGCCACGTCGCCTATCAGAAAGGGTGTGATCTGCCTTAGAAAATAGACGTTCACAGGCGTTCGAAATGGGAACTAAAAAGCGTGTATCTAGATATTGTCCGTCAAGGCGCACATATTCTATCTTCCTTCGCTTCAAAGCCCTGCCCGCGAAATTCAAGCCTTCATTAGAATCACCATCATCGGAACACTCAGACGGATCACATTTGATACAATCGACCTCAGCCCGATCCTTTTCAGTGAGCTCCTGCATTTCACCTCCCTGCAACGTAATAATCCCAGCTTCAAAATCTCTACAGAGCACAATTTCACGGTCCAATTTTAGCCACCTTTCCAGATTCGGGAACTGCAGCACAAATTCGTCAAACAATAGTCGTAAATCAAAGAGCGTAGTATTTTCCTTCAGAAGCTCGTACGTTACTGTGTCAACTTGCTTCATCTTCACAAATACTTCATCAATTTTTCGCTCCTCTCAAACAGAAGGCATGTACTCATCAATCATGAGGAGATTAATCATTGGAATAAACTCTTTAAGGTCCTTATAGCGTTACAGCATGGTTAATACAGATCCCCACCTAGTTGGGATGTATATGCATGTGCTCTCTGAGCTTACCAGACGCAATCAGCATGCGAAGCTTCACCATCAAATTGTTTACTTTTGCCACAATCTCACGTTCTCCATTTAGAATGTCCCCAACCGCTAGATTGAAGCGATGTGAAGCACACCCAACAAATGGCTTATGAGAAATATGAGAAATGGGCTTGTTATTGCTACAGTTTTCCCCAATTAGGGAGAACACGTTTTTCCACTGCTTATCGTACAGATCCAGTATATGCGTGATGAATCGATTATGCTCTTCTGCGTTGAGGACGGATTCGTCTGTAAACGGAGACAATGAAAAGTAAAACCTGAGAGTATGGCCTACTGTCTTTGGATGGGAACTTTGCAAAGAGTGCCAGATAATGGGTACTGGCACATGACCATCCGTCAAAAACCAGTGCAAAACTTTCGGGCAGAATTTGCTTGATCTTTCCTAGAACACACTTCACGAGCAACTGAATATAATTCATTAACGTGTGGATGGTGATGTGATCTAGTTGAGAAAATCGGCGTACCACTTAGTTTTCGACATGGGAGAACGGGAATAGACCCACAGTGATATAATTGGTCCAGCCAAAAGTAGTTTTCCCTTTCTTTGGTTTAAGGTAGTTGATTATACTGCTGTTTTGGTCCCCATCGTTCTTCCTTGCTTGTTGAAGCTCATCTGCTTGAGAGCTCTGCAGGTGCGAGATGAAGTTAGTCACTCCACTTTGCTTGTTACTCCATTTTTCCCACAGCGACAACTGTAGAGGCCTTTCTCTGCATCGCTTAGTGTGGAGAACAGGGCGCACAGCTCCTTGTTGGATTTCATTGGCTCCATAGCCAATGTGGCGACGATTGCAGAGTGGGTGCAGTGTCTATTTGGGTAAGGCGTGCCTGCTGTTGCATCGCAAGTGGAAGTGAACGGGTTGCCTCTCTCCATCTGCGCCCTAAATCGCATTCAGTAAATAATTTAAATATATTCCAGAATAGGAAATGAATTATTCTTGCCTGATGAGTTACTAAATAAATAATCTTTAGAGGAATAATTCAATTATTTTTATTTATATAATTTTTTGAGACCCTCTAATTGCAAGGTAACCTAGTGGATGATTGCACACGTAGTGGAGCATGGCGACAAGCGCATTGTGTCTAAGGCGCTCACTCATTTCCCGTCTAATATTTTCTGGCACTGTCGAAGCTCAGTTGATGAAAGAAAGCCGGTGGTGGAAGGAGAGAGAGAAATAATGTCTCTGACAGAACTGAAGAAGCGCACGGGTCTGATGGGTTTTTCAAACGGCAGTATCAACAAGAAATGCTGCTTGACAGCAAAACCGGGAAGATGACGTAAGCGCTCTGTATGGCCTGCAGTGCTCTAAAAGGAATTTCTGGAAGAAATCGAGCTTCTTCGCATTCTTGGTGTTAATTTCAGCATTAATGTCCTGGTTCGTCATGCAAACCGGTTTATTCACAATGCCGGTGAGGCCTCTCCGTTCAATGCATCCACGCAAGGCCGGGAAAGTAAATATTGCTACTCAGCAATTACTGCTGGGCGCAAGGATTTATGGCCGCCATTCCTATTTCGTAAAGAGCACAATCCGGGAAGCTGCTCGTAAGCCCGGCGAAGCGGGAGTAAATCGATAAGTGGGCGGCATACCATCTTGGGTTCACCAAAAGAGGATTTAAGTGCAGATAATTGGTAGAAGCTATGATAGAGAACGCAGATGAGACCCATTTCCCAATCAAAATGGATAATGGAGCGACACTGGGTTTTATTGGAGATCAAACGGTGAAGTACGCAGATGTGGTTCCAGGAGGGCTACCGATAACGATGATGGTTCGTATATCAGGTGGTGTGAATGCAATTACTAATCCACATATGCTTATCTTCCAGAACCGGAATCGATCGTATCCAATTCGTGGCGTGATGTAAAATTTACCTGGAGTCTGTTATCTTAGTTCACCGAAGGGGTGGATGGATGCTGTGACCTGGGAACGGTGTATTTCGGAGCCTCGTTCTCTTCCTTCTCATTCTGGTGCTGGTACCAGGCATCTCTTTGTGGATAATTTTCCGTCCAATGTGGAGAATGAGAAGATCAAAGAATGTTTGGCGTGTGTTCGAACTGTTCTACGCAAACTTTCAGAAAATGCTACGGATATGGTACAGCCAGCAGATAGCTTTATCATCCCAAAAAATAGTAGATGCCTGGCGGAGAAGGTGGGATGCGTATAAGTATGAAGCTGTTCGAGATGGTGATTGGCGGGATAGTGTAGAAAAATCGGCAAGTTGTAAGCTCAAGAACCCTGGGAATTCATCTGTTCTTAAGATCGCTCCTGACGTTGCAGGAAAATTCAATAATCAGCGTGATAATCAGGGGATCACCTTCGCTCGAAAAACTATGATCAGGACTGGTCTTAGTTTGAGTGTGGATGGCGCTTGGAGTGGGAGCCAGCTCTCTGAGTCTCTTCAGATAATTATTGCTAAAAATCGAACGCACTTTAACGGCCAACCTGTAGATCTAGAAGGCGATGAAACGGAGACTGATACTGATGGTGATTAGGAAGCGTAAAAGTGGTTTCTTATTAAGCTCTACCTGAAAATATAACATTAAATACATCCATGCCATTAAGAATGTGTCTCCCAATTTAATTTTGGCCTCATTAATATGTGCCTAGGACCCCCAGTTTACGTGAGTAAAAATACACTGGCCGACATTAAATCCTTTCTTTGGTGTAGGTAGCTCGCCAGAAGAAGTGTGCGTAGAAAAAGTGCAATGGCCATAGTAGCACGCTAAGGGGACGCTTTCATTCGATAGGTTTGACATGTACAGTAGGTAAAAGGTGGTTCGTGGTCGGTTAGGGGTGGACAGCTGTCCTGGAACCGCAAATGGCTACAAGGGACCGATTTTGGCTGCTGGAAAACCGGATCACGGAGCGGATCCAGATGCGGGGCCCGCTACGCTCCCATCGGACCTGGTCCCGCTTTGCTGCCGAAGTAGTGGTCCGAGTGAATTTTTTCATGTTTTAGACCTATTGTTTATGCGGATGCAACTCTGAGGACAGATAGCGAGCGTGGCGGCGGATGGCCGCAAAGTCGAGGCGTACGTGCCAAGTATACCACGTGTACGGTATACACGTGTGGATGAGCGCATTTCTACCGAGGTGCTGACATAGACCGGCGTTGAGGGACGTCGGCTATGAAGAAACCCGCCATGCCTCTCTCTTTCCAGAGAGTCCCCAGAAATTCGCTGGTAGTAGGGCATTTCATCCCGGTCCAACGAACCCGACCAAGCGGTCGCCAGAGTACCGAT
>JAUBNZ010001698.1:0-10681 GCA_032355485.1 Bonnemaisonia californica | reverse complement strand
TGAGGGGTATGCGAGAGGTCTCTCGTCGGTGAGCCGGCGATGGGACTAACTCAGGGTTTTTTGCTCTGGCCTCTCTATCCCCTACTTTTCCTGCGGAGGAGAAGTAGGGTAAGATGTGTCTTCCGAGCCAAGAACAGCATTGATCGTGGACGGGGATTCGGGGGAAACGCCACCGGAAGCTGTCGTGCCGCTACTCCTTGGGGAACGGTACGCAAGGCGGTGCCGCCGGCAACAGGGCAACGGGGGTTGCGCAGGTCAAGCTACCACTGTACCAGGTCTGGTACAGGGGAGAAGGGAGGTTGGAGCGAGGGGGCGAGGGAAGCGAGCCAGACGTAGCGTGATCCAATAACTAAGCATGTCAACGCCCTTCCGGCAACGGAAGGGTGGTTGGGCAGACCACTGCCGATCCGCTTCCACAATCGAGTTTTAAGTTCAAACGGGGAGGTCTGCGTACCTCTTTAGTGGTTAGGATTGCTATTTAGGTAATCCTTAAATACTAGAAGGTCACCTCTATACGTGCAGTAAAGTAACTAAGCTAAAATGTGCCTATCGTACCGCCCGGTGGCCGACTACTTACCTCTATAAGTGCTTACAGTGGAGCTCAGACAACCACGCATAGGCTACCCTGCGAAGGGTAGCCAATGGGTGGCTGGGATCCGGCGAGAGTGCGCCGGCGTTACGGTAATGAGAAGCTCCCGACAATGGCAGCTGCTCATAGGCAGTTGTGGAAGCTTAGGTGCTGCAGGGGGCTTCTCTGGCTGCACTGTACTCCGGTAACCGGGGTGCCCCTGTGGGTACAGTTTATGACTGCCGCCTGACCCCGCCAGTACAGGTGTGCCCGCTGCGGCAAATGTGGACCTGGGGTAATCCGGTCCTCGGAATTGATCCCGAGCTGGAGTGAATCCATAAATATGGACATATGTGTACCAGGAGGGTACACGTGTGACAGAAAAATAAATAACAGTGCGTGCACAGAATGGTGTAAATATTCGTCAAAATTTTGTAAATATTGGTGCGGCGGGTAATCCCGTAGTACCATGCCAGGACGGCATGGTACTACAGCAACCTCCGAAGAACTGAGGTTGCGACTACATTTTCGTAGTAAATTCTTGGTAGCTTCCCTCCGAGAGGGTGGTAGGGCGACTCCTCCGGGGAGGTGAGGCTGAGAGTTACCTAGGAGGGTTTCGGGAGACCAGCGTATCGTTTTCCTATACTTTGAGGGCACTCGTGACTTGGCGGTTAACTGGGTCACGCCAGAGAATGTTATATCCACCTGTTGGTTGCTCAGGTGGAGGGTTGATGGGGAAGAAGTTCCGCACCCTCCCAGCACTGGGGAGGGGGTGAAAGAGAAGATTGGGGACGTCCCACACAGAGGGATGCCCAATAAATGATTCTGAAGGGAAGAAAGGACGTCAACCGTTCGGATTATCGAGCTTTTTGAGCTAACCCAGACTGTTTCTACCCCTTTCAGGGGTAGAACTAAGGAAGAGGCGCAACCAACGTTTCTCCATTGTTCGTAGGCCGAGGAGAAGCCGAGAAGATGAGGCTTTCTTGAACAGACTGTCCCGACAACGGGACGGTTAAGGCCGAAAAGATTGTGAAAGGGCTATCGGGGGTCGATCTGTCTTGGCTAAACTAGCTTGTTCATCCCCTTAGGGGACGATGCAAGGCTTGGTGCGCAGAAAGTGTTCCTTCCCGTGTCGCAAGACAGGGAAGGAGCCGAGGTTTGGTGGTCTTCTGGAGGACAGGCTGTCCTTGGGCTGGGGCCACCTCCACAGTTGAGTCGTCCCACGGGTGGAGACGACAACGAATAGGTCGGAAAGATGGTACGCCAGACGCGGGGAGCAAGTTGAGGAAGCTAACCTAGTCTGTTTCTCCCGGCCTTGGGGAGAACACAGATGAAGGCGCGTGGTTAGAGTTGCACAAAAATGTAGATTAAGGGGGGGCTCGCGTACATGTCTATTATTAGGTTCACTCCGATAAGCAGAGTGATAGTTATAGGCGGCTTAGGTAATTAAAACCCTTAAAATATTCAATAATAATAAAAGCCATAAAAGGCTCCATTAGCCAATCAGCGGGCTACCTCAGAGTCCGCTGGTGGTTATTGCTTAGAAGGGGATTCTTCGACAAATCTTATCGATTGGCGGTTGTAGAACCATTTTCCTACCCATTAATGGGTTGGATAGCAGTAGGTTACTAAGCCCATTTATATCCGGGGCGGTGGATGGTAGCCTCTTATCCTCGTTCAATAAAATTATTCCACCAGGACAAACCCGCAGTGGGGTGGTTATGATAACGTGCTCTGCCTACTAACCCTTGTCCATGGCTGACCGGGCTTACACTAGCAGTGGCAAACAGCACACCCATCCCATTGCAAGGAGGGGTGGGTTATTTACAGTTGTAGTGCCCCTTCGGATACTGTCGTACAAAAAGTCCGTTCGGAATATAGAAAGTTAGTAACCGCGAGACGGAGAGGGACGTTCCGAGGCAAAGGGGGTAGCACGGGGATGAGGCTACTTCAATGGGCGCGCGAGCTGGGCCGGACGGTGATAGAACTCCGTAACCGGAGCCCATAGCTCGTAGACTACTTTTACGGCAGAAGGGTGCTTGCCTTTTTATCTTTTAGGTCGGCCGCAAGCAACTTGGTTAAGTATGCTCACGGCTTTTGCGCCCCACTACTGTAGTCTAACTACTCTAATTCTATTATCTTCTAGTTACTTTATAATTCGGCGGGACTGTATTCACAGATACCCACGCAAGCCACTCCGAGACAGGTGGCCCGAGGTGACAGTACGGTACGCAATGGATGACTCGCAGCTTACCTTGCTTTACAGGGTTCACACTTGGGCGCCGCCCGGTGCGCCACTTTCGCCGGTGACCTAGCTGCCTTCCTTATCCGACCCGTTAACGGAATTGACGTCCAAGAATGCATCACAGACCTCCCTCCTTGATTTCGGGCACGTCCTCGACCCGCGCTGACAATAAACCACCCGTGAGATTCTCCATCTTTTTCTGTAATGTTTGGAACATTCCCGCGTCCCGCTTATGACCTTCCGTAACGGGACAGATTAGATACGTCCAATCCCCATCGAGTTGTGGTTTGGACACAGCCAACCCACTTCCAGCGTTTGCTCCGTGCGTATATGCGCTGTAGGTGCGTACCCGTCACAGCCCCGTCCTCAACGCCAGGAGTCTTCCCGGCCGACTGCAAGGTACGTCGGCCAAGTGGGACGGCTGCTTCGAGCATGGAGGAGACTCTTTCACCTCACCATGTACTGCTCTGGTGAACCTTCTGCCATTGAGACACGGGAGGCCTGGCCATTTTTGGGGAATTGGCGCAACATTTTTGGGGATTAATCGCTCCGACATGCTCTGTATAGACTTCCGGTTTTGCCTCGAACGGCCGGGTTTCGAACAAGGTGTCTGAGCGGCCGTTACTGTTAACCGGATGAAGGGTCAGAGGGGAAGGGGGTTAGTCGAGCCACACGTCTGTCCTTGCCATTCCTCTGTTGGTGACTGTGGTATGTCGCCGATCGACGAAATCCGTGTCCGAAGTCCAGAGGCTTGAATTTCCAAACTCTTCGACGCGTTCGAAGCATTTTTTCATCCCGAGTACGAGTCCCCGGTCCGTTTGAGGCAGGGCCCTCCGGTTCGCGGCGTATCGAAGGCCTTCTTCGTTCGAAAAGTGACGATTTCGATACCGTACGGCCACACCGGTGTGGGTGCTACTCCAGAAAGAAACCGTCGATCTTGGGCGGGAATCGTCCATAGAGTCGTGGGGCGAGTACCTCTGTTTTTCGAACTCTTTAGATGAATCTACGCCCACCGACGTTTCGAAGACGGCTCGCTATTCCGTTACGGTCAGCGACGTCCGGTTCGATAATTACGGGCATACTCCTCCGTTCGGGAACCGATGATTTCGGTACCGTATGGCCACTCCAAAATGAGGACGCGCGGTAGATAGAAAAGGTCGAATCCAAGCTGAAAACGCGTACCGATCGGGAAACGTATGTGTCGGAACTTCCAAACAATCGAGGTCGCTAGAACGCTTTTGTTGCCCCGGTCTCGGATCTCTACTCGGTTAACACCGCTGTGGAGTAGCTCTTCCTCCAGTAAATAATTTTCACCGGTTGGAGAGTGGCATTTTCCGTACGGTAGACCTGTTTTCATCCTTTGGGTTCGTTCTGTGAACGGAGCTTCCGGCCAGTTAATTGGTGGCTGATGGGGGTTTCCGCGCTCGACGGCGTGCAAACGGTCGGCCGACTCCGTTGAATTCGAAGCGAGCGATGGCGTTACTCGGCAGGAGGTCATCTGGTTCCAAGGTGTTCTGATCTGGCCCACATCTATACCCCCGTACACGGTACCATCCCCCGAGCGGACCGTCCCTTTGGTCTACCAGGTGGTCAACCGCGAATTTTCGAGGGGTACCTTCCGTGTCGGGTGGGCTTGTGGGAATGTCCTCTGTCGGGGTAGCTTGAATGGGGGACAGTAAGGAAGCCGTCGCCGTTCGGGTTGCGTTGAGCGGTTGCTCACATTCTATGTCCGCCTCGCTGACGGGAGCGGGCAAGGAAGGGCTGGCATCTCCCGCATGGGCTTGGATGTCAAGGACTTCCGACCCCGGAACGACTACTGGCGTCGTGAAATCCGTTCTAGTTTCGCTTTCCTAAGGTAGAGCGATGAGGCCGGAAGGGTGGGGCATCCGATTCACGCGGTTTATGTTGACTGTACTGGTCTAGCTGTCTTGCTCTGTGGTGACCGTATGGTCAGTCACCGATCGGACGAGAACAGCCCTTCCCATTACGGCAAGAGATTACGCACCGTTGGTTCTGCCGAACCGGGGGGCGCGGCACATATGGCTCCATCCGTAAGCGGTGGTTCGTCAACGAGAACTAAGTCTCCCAGATGGAATTGAGGTGTGAACTTTACCTTATGGTCAATGACAGCCTTATAGCGTTGCTGCGCGCGCGTTGACCGATCTCGAGCGTGTAGTAGGGTCGACGCCAATCGTTGCAACGTAAGGCGTTTCACCCTGGCAGGCGTTAGCGATGCCATGTCCATATCGGAGGGAAGAGCGAAATTGGAGTCCGTAACGGTTAGCGGTCTCCGTTGGCGAGTTACCACTAAGTCGAAGGGGGTCGTTCCCATTGTTCTGTGGACCTGGATATTATACGAATACGTCAACGGCAGGATGTACATATCCCAATCGGCCTGATGGTCCTCGACATAGTGGCGAAGGCGCTGAACGATGGTCTTGTTAAACCGTTCGGTCTGACCATTAGCCTGCGGGTGATATGCGGTCGTCAGATGTGTTTAATGCCGAGCATCCCTCAGACGGATTCGAAGAATTTTGCCGAGAAGTGGGGATCGTTGTCGATCAGAACCATGTTCGGGGCACCGTAGACATAAACTCAATTGTCAAGAAATGCGGCAGCGACTACTTCTGCAGTTGTTGTCCGTAATGGTAGAGCACGGCAGAATTCGGTGATTCGATCGGTGATCACTAGGACGAAACGATTAATGCTGGCGGTTTTGGGCAAAGGCCCCAAAATTTCCATAGCGATGAACTCCAACGGGACCGCCGCGGGGAATAGTTTCATCTCACGTTTCGTCCGATACGGGATACCGCGATTCTTCGCGCACGAGGCGCAGTCTCGCGCCACCGCTAGGATGTCATTCGCCATTTCTGGCCAATAACAATCCCGATGGAGGGTGTAGTACATCCTCGTTCCTCCCGGGTGTTCGGACAGTCGGGGGTAATGCGTGAGGTAGAGGAGCTTTGGATGCAAGGAGCGGTGGATAACCTTCTGGACTGCCCCGTCCAGATTCGACTTGCGTACTAGGAACCCGTCTCGGACAACATCCAATTGCGACTTCGGATCTCAGAAGATATGGGCCTTGGCCTTGCAGAATCTGTCTTCGGAATTTTTGCTTAGGAGTTCCTCCGGCGTGGTCGGCATCACCTCGGGCTCTCCTGCGCCAGTTGCGAGGAATGGCGGCTGTTCCGTTCTTCGGTCTTCTTCGGGGTCATACCATGTATCATGTTCGGTCTGTTGGGCCTTCTCTGGGGTGGTTGGACTTGGCGACGAAGAACGGAATTTCGTCTTCCAGTAGTGTCTTTTCTAACCCGTCCGTGGGAATTCTTGAGAGGACGTCTGCCGGAAGATGGATGATTCTCGGACGGTATTCAACAACGTATTCAAACTCCGTGAGGCTTCATCTACATCAGGCCAACCGATCGGAGGCGTTCGAACGGTTTAGGATCCACTTCAACGCAATATGGTTCGTACAGAGTATAACTTTCTCACCGTAAAGGTACAGACGTAGCGTGAGGATACTCCAGACGATGGCCAAACATTCCTTCTCGGTCGTACTATAGTTATGTTCTGCCTTGGTCAGTTCCCGGCTCCAGTATCCAACCAGTTTCCTTCTTCTATCCGGTTGTTCCTATGAAACGGTACACTCTATCTGATGGTTGCAGGCATCCGTATCCAGGGTGTAGTGCTTCGGTGTCGGGGAAGGGCTAGTATGAGCTTCTTGATCAGTCTGTTCTTCAGCTCCTCAAAGTGTGCCGCTCCCGTTTCGGTGAGGACCCCAAATCTCATAGGTTCTCCTTTGCAAAACGTCTTGTTAAGCGGGGCTGCGATTCGCGCGAACCCCGCAACGAATTGCCGGTAAACGTTGCATAACCCTAGAAAGGATCGTAATTCCGTCTGGTTCCGGGAGGTGTAGCCTGATGGATGGCATCCGTGTTTCGTGGGGCGACTTCTAACTTCCCGGCACGGATGTCATGACCTAAGTAGTCATCCCCATCGGAGAAGAAGGCGCATTTGCTCAACTTCAGGGAGACTCCCGTCTTCTGCAGGAGCTACAATACCTCACGGACGTGTCGAAAGTGATCCGCCACGGATTTAGAGTACATAATTACGTCGTCCAGATAGACTAACGCGAAATTCCATTTCAGCATTGAAAGGATGATATCCATCCCCCATGAAAGGTGGCGGAGGCATTGCGCAAACCAAACTGCATTCGCTTGAAACGGTATAAAAATCTCTAGCTGGTAAACGTATTGTTATCGGTGTTGGCCTGGTATATTTGGACCAGCCAATATCCGCTGTTGCAATGCATAGTGGAGAAAATCGACGCATCCCCGAGGGAGTGGATGTATTCATCCATTCTGGGCAGCGGATACGAATCCCGTTTGGTTACCGCGTTGGGCCGCCGGTAGTCTACGCTAAAACGCATTGAACAGTCCTTCTTGGGGATTCAGACTACCGGACTGGACCATTCGGAGGCGGACGGTTCGATAACACCCGCATAGGACATGCGCTCGATCTCGGTCTCTTCTACCTTCCGTGCTCGCGGGCCATCCCGATACGGTGGTTGGTGCACCGGTATGGCGTCGGGTGTAAGCTCAATACGGTGCTTCAGGGCTTCGATTTTACCTATCCGGCCGGTCCACATCCCTTGAAACTCCTCTAGTAATTCCATTACTTCCGGTTTCCGATGTTCTTCTTTCCCTCCGATCTGGAATTCTTCTTTCCACTTGCTTTATGGTACAGTTGACTCTTTTTCTTCGCGATAGACTCCCCCCTCCTTAGCGTGCGGATCCTCCGCATGGGTTTCATCGAGGGAATCAGCGTTGACGGTGAAAACAACGGCCAGTGCAAGTAGGGCTAAGGCCACCATCATATGTTTGGGCAACTGGATGGGCTTTGGGCCTAGGTTTGCGACTAGCATCCTGGAAGGCCGTTTCGAGAAGATTTCCATTCGACCGTTGGCGGCAAGGGCCAGGTGTTTCTGCGACACCCCCGGGTGCCCTGGGAGGAAGCAGAGTCCCGCTTGGTCAGACTGAACCGGAACGGTGGCTTGCTTCATAGGGGGAATGACCTTCAATTCCGTCGTGCGGACCTTACTAGAGACGGTGTTGGAAGGAAAGGGTAGAAGCTAGGTTTCGTTGCCTTATTGCGCGGTTTCCATTGCGGGTTTCTAACATCCAATTAGCGGTACCGATGGGGCATTGTAGAGTAGATCCTCCTTTTGGAGGACAATATTTCTTTAACGTATCTGCCAATAAACGAAGTGCCGAGGATACAATATACCGCCATGTTGGTTACTACTATAAACTGTAATTTAACCCGCAGTTGGTCAATTTTCAATGTGAGGGAAAGAACACTTGCCGTCTTCAGTGGTCTTCGGGGCGCATCGACGAGACCCGATGCGGTCCGCTGTTGGATTTGGCGCCGCTAGGCGTCCAGGAGAATCTTCATATGATTCAGATTCGGCGCGGCACCCGTATCGGTAAAAGCCACTAGCGTAATCATTAGAGCTCTCGAAACGCCGACAGATGCGGAAAACTTGTAGTTCTGATACTGCATAAAACATACCGGACCGGGTGAAGCTTCTTCGACGCGCAAGAGGTCCACGTGGCTGCTTCCTATCTTTCGGTTCGGGGCATTCTGCCACTGAGGTTGGAGGATACTGTCACCTCTACAGCTCCTCCTGTACTTTTTCCGGATCCTCCGCCGTGGGGTGAGCATTTTCCTCTAGGGCGAAGATCTCTTCTTCATCTATGAATTTCACAGAATTAGGATTGATTCCAAAGTTTCGCTTCTGTTGGAAATTACCTTTTCGAACCGAGAACATAATCGCTCGCTGTTCCGGAGGGATTAGCAGACAATTTTCTGCTTTGTGCTCCCGCGATAGGCATAAGCGACAGTAATGTTTTGTCCGTACCGTTGACTGCCTCGGAGAACCGGGTCCCAGCGGCATTGCGTCGTACCGTAAATTCGAGGGCGGATACCGTCACGGGGAAGGGTAGGGGATTGCGGGGCGATTATGCGGCTGTCTCGCGTCGCGTTGACCCCGACTGGTCTTGTGTGGAACGACGATTCCGTTCTCGTGGTGGGAGATACCGAAGACGGGGTTCCTTGCGCAATGGAGAACACTCCGTCACGGTCTTCCACGTCTTCTATTCCCACAGGGACGTCCGTATCGAGTTCCTCTGTTACCAAAACGGAAGAGGGACGTGACGTTTTCCCTGAACGGTTGGATACCCCCCTCCTGCGTTCTTAGATTTACATATCCCTGGCGCAGCTTTCGACGAGCAATAGCTTTCGCCAAGGGCCCGTGTATGCCTTAACACGGATTTGTAATATATCAACGGATGGGCAGCCAGGTAGTTCCTTATCATCGAGCGGGTGGTTGGCAGCAACCCGGCTCCGAAGAAGGACTTCAATCTCCGGTCGGAAAATACACTACCGCACCGTAGAGCCGTCTCCCATAATTGGTGCACATACTCCATCTCGGAAATCCCTTTCGTTTGCCTGAAACGCGTGATATCCACATAGGCTTCGGAGATTACCTCGTCGCTGATGTAGGTTTTCAGCAAATAGTTCATCACTTCCGGATAGGTTTTCAACATCTCCGCTTAGTGGACATTCATCTCCATCGTATCTCCGGTTAACCTAGATTGGAGAACTGCATACGAGGGGCCGGAGAGAGAGAACTGGAAACACCATACCGCGGCGCCTTCCAGGATATGGTTCTAATTGCACGCTTTTTGAAGCGGCTCAGAAAGGATATTACCCATATTGGATCGAGCCCGTCATAGGATCGCCCCTTCATTTGTACGTCCATCCGCTTTCGGTATTTCGGAATGTGGCTGGCCACCTTTTCGTCATAACTAGCCAATCGGAGCTTCAGGTGGTAGGAATTAGAGTCAACGGCCTTCAGGAAAAGGTTGTTCAACGGATTCAACGGCCTCAGCCTCGATTTTTCGCCGGTCCGTGGGGAGCTTCGGCACGGGCTACCACGGGTTGGTTCCGATGACACAGTGCCCGTATCGGAAGTGCCGGAGTGAGAATTGATGCTCGTGTCCGTTTCGGTATTGTAACGTCGCTTCGAGCGACGACCCTTTTGGGATTTATTCTTTTTGCCTTTGCGGTCGGGCGATGACTTCTTACGGCCATGGTCAACGTCTTCCTCATCTTCTGTTGTCGGGGGACTGGATCCGACGCCCTCTTCGCAGCGCTGGGATCGATTTCCACCCGGGAGTACATGTAAATAACCGGCACAGTCCATGGCGGGTGTGGATATATCCCTGGACGTTAAAACAGCTTTGTCCACTTTCGGTATCTGAAGCTCCTTGAGGAAGCTCCTTGAGGAACTCTGGTAAGTTTTCGGACAGGTCTTGTAAATTCATCTTCATTAGCTCCTGGCTCCTGACAGATCAACACCTTCAGCGGATTATCCGAACGGTCATTCAGCACGGCATCCTCTATGATACGGCGTATTTCTCCGCGGCATAAGCCTGAAAATTGGCCTGGGTCATTCGCGAATGCTCATTCCGCTACGGAGGGGACTTGGCGGTTGACGCACTGTTCTACCCATAGGCGGGTCCGTGCGGTGGTCGTTAGAGGTTCTTGGCGGGGTTGATCTCGCAACTTCGGAGCGTTCGTCGCGTGTTGCGACGAAGTACCCGCTGTCGTACTACTCACTCCTGGAGGCCAAGTGAGGCAACAGAAATCCCTAGTCTTCCGGTTGACGGTCGGGGTGGTAAAGCGACTCCTCCAGATGGAGTCGAGTCGGGGGTGAACACTCGGTGCGTGGGAGACCAGAGAGCTCAAACCCTGCGTTGGGTGAGCTCTCGTAGCTAGTGCGGTGTGCTGAGCTACAGCAGCTA
>JAUBNZ010001697.1:0-10682 GCA_032355485.1 Bonnemaisonia californica | reverse complement strand
TCGCTGAGACAGGCGCAGAAAGGTGTGGGTTCTTATTCGCGCAATCCGCTGCTACAGCATAACTCTTAGAAACCTCCATGTACTTTGCTACGGGAGCCCTTGCGGCCGCTACCTCCCTTGAAATGATTAGATCATCTGACGCAGTAAAAGTTGGACGACGACCGGCTCGGGAAGATTTTACCTGTTCTTTTGTCGTTGCGGGAGAGTTTGAAGGTGAAAAAGGGGGAGAACGAGAGGGAGAAAGCGAGATACCGGGAACGGAATTCTCTGGGGTTTCAGATGAGGGGATGATTTTTGCCATAGTGAATTGTTTACAAAGGTTGATTGCGCGTTTGTTTGGAACAGGCGTCTTTGTTAGGGGAAATTATATGTTCGCGATGCCGAGGGTATCTCTGATATTACACATATGTGAAGTGTATTGCTCCTAGCTTTACAGAAACAGCTTCACTATTCTGTCACTTGTGAGAAAGAATAGACACATCATCTTGTAGAATTTCCACAACGTGTAACAGGTGGCATTTTTAATTTCTGAAAAGTTCTATTCTCATTACTGAAAACAGTCTATTGTCTTCCCTTCCTTTTTCTCTCGGTCCCGCGGTTGTCCCTGTGCCCTCGTCCCCTCGGGTGGACAGCTTCCGCTGCCCTTTATCCACGCCGCTTGTCTGTCCTTTCGCATTACTTTTTCCAATTACCTGTGATATTATCAGTTCCGATGTAGCAGTGCCTGCTAGATTTTGGCATAGGGGTCCTAGAATAGTGCCACTTTGAGCAGGCCATCCTTCTGGCCACTGTTCACGGGATGGCAACCCTTTTTGAGACAATTTTGTAGCCAATCATGATTTTCCCGGTTTTGCCTATTCCTATTGGCAGGCCGGAGAAAATTACAGTTCGAAAAGCCAGGAATACACTGTAATCTAAATAAGTTGATCCGGCTCAAAAGGGTTCACCCCTGTATGACATCTGAGACGACCAACGTTGCTCTAAAAGAACGGAAGGACTTTCCCGACTGTAGGTAAAAACATGGGTTATAAGATCGAAAAAGGGGCATCGAAGGCTTCGAATCGAAGCAGAAACTATACCTCCATGGCGTTTTATAACAGCCCGAAATAGAGTTTTCAATTGGCGGCGACCTCTATGAAATGAAAGCCCTTTGTTGTAAACGCAAACACTGTTACTTCTGAAAGTGAGCGATGGAACGTAGTATCCAAGTGAAATAATGAACTGGTGATGCGACCATGTGAAATTGAAACGCCGCGTGCGGTAAACGTTGCAAGCAAGTCTCATTTTCAGAGCTCACGGGTAGCCTGGGAGATGAGGTGGGGACAGTTGCAGCGTTTATTAGCATACTGAGCCTCGTACTGCTGGGTCTATACTATACGTCTCTATTAGTGAAGTATGCAAATAGATGTTGAGATTTAGCGTGCCCGTCACGCTTGAGTTTCGCAGGTAGAGTGCAGGATTGTTGCAGTCCACAGTATTTGGACATGGGAACGTCTTGTCTTTAGTTACTTTTGACTGTCTTCTGGTACCTTTTACTGTCTTCAGTTACCTTGGGTTGCCTTCAGTACTTGGAAGCAGAAATGTGCAGTGTTGTCTCACTCGGCAGTATAATGTCCAGCTTATAAACATCTGGTGGCGTTGAAACTGAACGCCGTTGTTCGGAAGAGCTCTCCTTTTGGTAATCACCCCACTGCTTCCGTCAAGATGCCGCTTCTGCAGTGCTTTACCTCTAATCATCCTCCTGTACCCTATTTGGCCTCAGGTACATTATTTAAATGCCATCAAGTACCATGTTGATGTTGCTGTTCAATTTCTATCTACCTGCTCTATCACCCCCACACACATTCACATCCACTACATATACTCAAAACTCAAAAAATAACGTGCAATGCAACTCGGTTGCGCAATTGCTAACACCAATTTCTTGCGCCCGACCACATCCACATCTTCCCGGGGTTCCGCTAATTTGATCAACTCCTCGTTCGAAAACTACGCACCTCTTTCCGTCTCTTCCTCCTCCTCATGCACGCCATTCACAACTGGAGATGGGACGCCTTGCTCGGAGCCATGCGTACGGGGAGAAGAGGGCGCCAAGGAGTTTGATCTACTCCTCGTCACTGGGGTGGAACCAAACCCAGGACCGCCGCTGCTTGGCGCTCCACCATACTTTACTCGGAATACGTCCGTGGCTCTCTCCAATGCTCCCATTGAAAATTCGTGCCCGCTCTCCTTTGAATATGCGAGCGCCTCCTTGATAGGCTTCCACACTCTCGTCCGGTCCTGTTTGGAGCTCACAAGTGGACCAAGCTCCTTTACCAGCAGAACAAACGTCTGTATAGCCATCAGTTTCGTCCTCTTCGAAATTGAAATCCATCCCAGGTTTGCGATTTCTTCACAACTAGAAACTCCTGCCTTCTCTCTTGCAATACGAATTGTCGCTTGTTGATCCGATTCGCCCTCGTTCCTTCCACCCTTCGGCACAGCCCACGGGTCGTCGTCCCCTCTTGTCACCAAAAGCACCTCCACATTCGCAACATCTTCCACCCCGCCGACAAATCGGATTGGCAACGCACCAACCGCAATCTTGTCTACCACCCGATTGTTCCCCTTGATGTTCACATGGAAGCGTCGCCGCGGTGGCTTCGAACGGGTAGCAATGGTTGCTGGACCTGTCGAATCTTCCGGTATCGACGATGGTAACTGCCCCACCCCCGTTAAGTCTTTGTTCGTCTCGTCTTCTACCATCACGTCGAACATAGACTGATGCGGTGAACATGCGATGTACTTCTTCAATGTCTGAGTCTTGGCATCTCGTATCGAAACTGCGCTCTCCGCTGCCTTAGCTTCGGGAGCAGGCGCAATGGCGATGGACACTGGCGGCGAATTGCCTGCCGGGAGACCCTTATAATACCGCCCATCAGGTCCCTTTCGCCATACCCACTTCTCATCCGTGATCAAATCAAAAGACTTTGCGAGACGTTTGCGAATCTTCCGGTCCTCGATTGGCACGATAACCTCCATTCGTCCCGTGAGATTGCGCGTGCGCCAGTCTGCTGAACCGATGAAATACTTACCAGGACCGCCTGCGTTGAAGAAGTAAATCCTCCTATGCTGCAGCACCTGTCCAACCCATGAATATACCCGAATGTTTTCACTTTTCCCTGGGATGCCGGGCAAAATGCGACATGCTCCACGAACAATTAGGTCAATTCGCACCCCTGCCTGCGAGGCGTCGTAAAGCTCCTTTGAGATTGCCTTGTCAGAGAGCCCATTCATCTGACAAGCGATCCTTGCTGGTTTTCCAGAACGGGCAATCGCAGCCTCATCGCGAATTAACTGAATGAATCCACTCAACATATTTACAGGAGCCACCAGCAATGTTCTGAACGTATTCTTTAAAGAGTAGCCTGTGAGAATGTTGAAAACATCGAGAACATCCGTGCAGATATCTTTTCTGCAGGTGAACAGAGAACAATCGGTGTACAATTTTGCCGTCTTTGGGTTGAAATTTCCCGTTGCAACATTAACGTACGAGAGCAATGTACCATCTTGTTCTTCGCGAACCACCAGCATAATCTTGCTGTGCACCTTCAAGCCAATAACTCCGTACGTCACGTTACAACCTGCAAGCTGAAGTGACCTAGCATATTCTGAGTTTTCTACCTCATCGAATGATGCCTTCAACTCAATAACAACGCTGACCTCCTTGCCGTTCTTTGCTGCACGAATGAGCGCGGCGATAATTGGTGAATTAGAACCGCCGCGATACAAAACCGACTTGATGCTCCTGACTCGCGGGTCCCGAGCGGCCGCATGCAAGAACAGAATAGCCGAATTCTCGAAGTTATCGCGGGGGTATTCTACGAGAACATCTTGCTCACATAGTACGCCAAAAATCGCACCTGGATCCGTCCTGAGGCGGTCCGCCAGCCCCTTGAAGGGATTTGGCACCACAGGGTCTCGCGAAGTATGTCGCAGCCATGGCAGAGGGACAAAAGCTAATGGCATGCAACTCGCAAGGTCAAGAACTGGCGAGTTCACAACATAGACATCGATGTCATCAAGGTAGAGCTCATCTACCAACATGTTCACCATGTGAGATGGGGCAGAGGGGAGAACCTCCAGACGAGTCGCCGGAGCTTGACGACGGCGATGGACTTCATCTATGACAAAGTCAAGAAGATTGTCCATATCTGCAAAGGAGTCATCCTCAATAGTAATCTTCGTGTTTCTCGTAACGCGGAAAGCATGAGCTGCTCTGACCACCATACCATGACACACCAATCCTAAATTAGCCAGGCATATGTCCTCTGCAGTGACGAAGCGTAGGCCCGAATCGCCAAGTGGAATAAGCCTATCACCGGAAGGCGTCTTGAAAAGAACGCTCCGCTTTGCACGCTCTTTCGGGTTGTACAAGGTGACGAGTAAGTAAATGTCGTGACTGCGGATAAGAGGAAACGGATGGGTTTGGTCCAAGAGGATTGGAGTCAAAGCGGGGCGAAGGCGCTCTTTGAAGTACGCAGTCATCTTCTCACTTTCGGCGGAGGTGAGCTTAGTGTGATGTACGATTTCGACGCCGTGAGAGGCCAGTTTAGGCAATAATTCTGCTGTGAGACAATCATTCTGCTTTCTCACGACACAGCGCAACGCGGTGGTGAGATCCTCTTCATATCTGGTCCTGGGGCGAACCTGCCGGCGAAGGTTGATAGTGGCGGTTTCAAGGTCTCTGGGGTCGAGCTTAGGAATATTGCCGAGACGCTTCGAGAAATGCTCATCCAAATTGAATGAGACTATGCAGATGAACTTGAAGCGGTCGAGGAGGGGAACCGAAGGGTCCATGGCCATTGAAAGGACACGACAGACAAAACTGAGCTCTGCAAAATCTTTGGAATACACCAAATCGCTTTCGGTGAGTTTCTCCGAGTTATACTCTTCCAGACCGGCGGGCGGCGCGTAGTGTACAATGTCGTCAAAGGGACAAACAACATTGGAAGAAACTTGGCCGGAAGGAGTGATGACACGGACCCGGCGGTTCATATCCACTTCACCATCGGCATCGAGGGACAACAATCTACCGGAGTGGGCATCGTTCAAAGGAATGGAGCCCGTGGGGTTGGAAATGAGCGTGCTCGATAATTCATCGTGGGGAAAGTCCTTGATGGTACTGGCTTGCAGTTGTTGGTTTGTAGCCTCCACGAGACGGGCGAAGTAGGCGTTCATGTCATCGGAGGTAACAGACTTACCAAGGTTGACGGGCTCCGGAAAGAAGGCATTGTTTCCGTCGGCACGGCGTGGCCAAAGGTGGTTGGATTTGACGGGGCTGTTCTCAACTGAAGAAGTGGAGCTGGAGGCGTGGCTGCTCGAGTAGCCATCGGGAGAGTCGCGCGTTGGTTGGGTTGGCTTTTGCGGTGAATACATGTCTGTGTGGGCATGTGAAGGTAGAATAGTGGACCTCAAGAGGAGAGGCAAGGAAAGGTAGGGGCGGATGATGCGCGGCTACGGTAGTGGCATGTATCAATACAGAGAGCAGGAATATGACATTGACCGATGTGAGGGAAGTAGATAAACTTTAGCAAGCAATCACGTGAGGAATGGAGGCGGAACGGATTGGAGGAATATCTGGAGGAAAAAAATGAATCAAGGGTAATGCAGCAATAAGGGAGGAGGGTAGGTGATAGGTAGCCAGATAGTGCAGATCTCTCAGGAGTGGCTCGCTATCCGCTCTTCTATCGTGTACAACTACCCCTGGTACCTCTCGGTAGAGCGACTCGGCGTGTCCTATAGATAGTTTGTGGTGATGGCGAGATGTATCTGTAGATGTGGATGACAAAGAGATGGGCAACGGAGCAGTCTGGCGCGCAATATTCCAGCAACGCCATTTTTTGCTTTAAAAATGTCAGAACTCACTGACGTTTCTGTGCCACAAAAGTTGCACTTAGAGGTAGCTGCTGCGAACTTGCGCTATGCCGTTGCATACCGAGGCGAGCCTACATTGCATAAGAGCCGTTTTAGCTCAACTTCTGAGAGCCAAACCTCTGCAGTAACCGAGGTTCCCTGTACTACTGTAGAACTATCTACCCTTCGGTAGTATCTTCACCCGTATTCCCTTGGACTGTTCGGCTCGGTACTGTACGTACCCTTCGAAGGGTACAGGGGTACCCTTGGGTGCCCCTCGGTACACAAACAATACAATACTGTAACAAGTTACCTCCTGATTTACCTCCTGATTTACCTCCTGATTTCCGTACTACAGTAACGTTACTTCAGGCCCTATTCCGTATCATTCTGCACCCTAAAAACTTTATTTTAAACTGCTTCCATCCAACTCTTCCAGCAGTCACGCAAAGCCCAGTAACATGTTATCACCCAACTGCTCAAGGGTCAAGCTTCCACTAATTGGAACATGAATAGTGACGTCACGACGCAAGTTTTAATAGGTTATTTTCCCATTCTAGCCAATAGGAGGCGCACGCTTGGTATTGAAGCACGCCTCAATGTCCTGGTCAGGTCTGCCGAGAGTCTTTGCACGACTCATGTGCAGCTAGTTTCTGCGGGAGACTGGACACCTGAAACGTGTCCCTCTATGCGCAGTATGAGAATATGTAAGAGGAAAAAGTAGTTCCACCATTGTGCAGTCTTTTTATATTTAATAAATCGAGATTTTGTGTATTATTCAATATGACATTACGTACTGTATGAACTGTACCTTGTACTGTTAATAAGCGTTTTAAAGATTCTTCACGGCCCCCTTCTTTTTAAATAGCGTTATGGCACCATTCTTTTTTTAAAAAGAACGGTGCCGTGAAATATGCAATAGATGCAACTCGTTCATGCTCAGCCGGCAAGTGTTTGTATTCGTTTCATCCCATAAAGTTTATATGTACTGTAATGTTATTCTATCTACCTAACACGTAGAAGCTGACAACCGGATTTTGTGTCATCTAGACCCCCGATCTGATAAGAAAATGTAATTACAAGTATCGCCAATCTAAATTCATGTATCCTTCGGGGGATGGCATACTCTACCGGATCGGATCGGACCGGATCAGATCGTGGCAAAAAGTTAGGATCATCCCCGTCGATAGAGGGTGCATTCTTTTTCAGGAGAATTGTTTTCGGGGGCCCGCATAGAGAATTGTGCTACTGTAATTTAAATGAAGGGATTTTGTCGGCTTCCAAGCACCAATATGGAAACACTCGAGTGGAAGACCACTGCTGAAAATCAGGGAAAAATCATGCGTGTGTCTTGCGCGTGAGGATGGTAAAACATTGTCACAGTGCATTCCGAACCATTTAGGATCTAGGCCTCAGATTCAAACTCAGATTCTGAGGTAACAGAGAGGAACCTGTCAGGGTTGGACCACTGGACCAAAGATGTGAACTTGCAGAGGCCGGACTTGGCAGGCCACAGGTTGAAGGTCTCGGAGAGGTGTATTTAGATGTGTGTGATTGGTGTTGTGACAGATCATGGGCCCAAGGCTTGGATCAGGACTTGGACTACAAGTCCTGATGCGAAGGCTTCAATCAAACGGCTCGGTTTGACGTTTTGCCAACATATGATGAATCCAGCCACCCCGACATGCCCTTAAAACGCCTATCCATATACCACCTTCTCTACGTGTATTAACTTTGACACCTAATCCATCTGGGCAGGCTGATTCTAGTCTTCAAGCATAGTGAGCACAACTCGCCACAGGTTGGAAAAAAGATTGAGCACAACAATGAGTACAGTAATAGTACTGTAATTGACCTTAGATCAAGGCAAATTTATTTTTTAACTTAAATGGTAATATTTCCCTCATTAAATTTGATTAGCAAATAGGAATGGTGCCGTGGACTCAATTTTGGACACTGCATATGCATATTGTTTGCTTGCTATTACCACATAATACACATAAATATGTCTCCTGCACAGGCACATAATATGTGCATAATATGTGCATAATATGTGCAGGTGCTGATGACCTGACTCCATTCTCTTGAACCATCTATAATTTACGGACACTACACTAATTTAGTTAAATTAAATACTCCATGTAATCTTCGTACGAAGCCTTCGTATGTAATCTTCGACAAAACCTTCTTTCGAAGATTACATGGAGTAATGTTACCCAGGGTAAAGGGTACTTGCTGCACACACAGTGACAGAGCAAACATGAGGGGGCTTCGAAACAAAGTACAGGTCACGTCAATTGGATTGGACTCGTGAATTGATCAGTTTTGTGATGAACGGTTGATTTTTCGGTCACAAAATACGGAACGGAGCCGTTATGGTTGTAGTTGAAAAATCGTTGAAAATCGTTGAAATGCCTCAAAGAGACCTTATGTTGAATATCCAGTGAAATTGAATTTACGGTTGAAGTAAAGGTTGTTTTGTGATGTGTGTTGATGTTGGTGAAGATCGAGCTATTCGATCTTCCTACTTATTCTATAAATGATTGTAGAGATAGTGGGGTAAAACCTGCCTAAACGACCCAGTAAACGTAGATTTCGTAGTAGAAGTAGCCTGTCCGGGCAGGAATCGCTACATTCATCGGCGTCTATGCCTTACTAAAACAGTCTAGATGTACTAATTCACGTTTCATTACATGCATAGCACTTTTCGCAGGAACGTTGTGATACCAACAAGGAACATACGATATGGCAGTGAGGAGGACGGTATGTTATGGCACCTACGTGAATTATTATGTAATTTAGTCTGAGTCACACGGAGCACGCCGTGAAATATCATTTTGTGCTGTTTTTGCACAGGTCAGCAAGGGACGGAGGAACGGGGGGCAGACTACGAATCTAGAATAAAAGAATGTGAAATCTACAAACATTTTTCTGCGGCCAAGATGTCTACAATAGTGGCACATTTCGAAACTCTTTTTCGGTTTCTTTTCAACACAACATGAAAAGAGTTGACAAGTCCGCGTCGACCAGTGTCCATCACCAAAGAACATTTCAGACACTGTCCGGGTATCATCTGGATAAATCCTCATGTCGTCCCCTTCCCAGACAACCACCATTCTCACTTTTCCTTCGATAGTTTCTCTGCAAGGAGGTATAGACCATAGTACCAAGAAATATACTGGTACCATCATCCCTACTTTGCAAACTATGTTTTCGATGCTCGTAGTGCGGGAAGTTATCAACCAAGTAGTAACTTTTAAATACGAAAAGAGGCTCTCTATTCTCGATCATTAACTGTTTCGAATTTGAAACAGCCTGCAAACATACTGATTTCATCGAAACGTTGTGAATAAATTCTTAAAAAATCCAGTAAACTGCTTTAAACGTCTGTTGACTGTTTCATGTCTCGTCCGCACAGTTTCATGAAATCGCTCATCCTATTCAAATTACAGATTTCCATTAATGAAGTTTTGGTCCTGATACCCACCACCCTCCCCTACTACTACTTCATCATCCTCTAGCCTTTCCTTCATTCAAACTCTAAAAATCCGCAAATCTTGGAACTTCCAACAAGAAAAGGACAGTTTACCCATACTATATCTCCAACACTAATAGAAATGGCAATCTCGTATCTTAAACCTGGGATACTAGAATTATGGGAGTACCATTTGGAGTCAAAAGGGGTGCCCTCAAAATTGAGTCAATCTGTGCCATCAACAGATGCATAAAACATTCTATTTTTTGATACAATTTACTTGTGTCCCAAAACCCTCTTCGACCACTTCATCTGATAAATAGTAACGAAAATTTGTTAGCACATGCTTCTTCGCCTTGGATATGAAATGGTTTTCAATAAATACTACGTCCAAATTTTCCATTAGCCAGATAAAATTCTATGACCATTTCCGGAATTTATTCTCGCCTGCTTCTACAATTATAAAGTGGAATTTTTCAGAAGAATAGGTTTTTCAGAAACGTAAATCCCATAAAAGATCGAATGGGCATGCTTCCGGGGGTAGTTCGTTCCCAATTAGACTCCATATTTTGGTCATTACGATAGGAAGAGCTCCAGAAAGTGCTCGGAATATGCCTCACTTGGTCATAACGGCGAGGCAAGGCGACCTACGAATGTAGGTCCTACCTTGGAATAAGAACGTCTGTGGGGAAATTTCGTGAACAGGACTCATCGCAGTCTGAGTGTATCCTAGTAATTTCATAGTCTCGAACTACTGAGTTTGGGTATTTGATATGTAATGTTTGGAGACATCATACAGTGTTGATGAAACCCTCTTTGATATTTTTCATGATTAGGGACAGGTGCACGGCCCACAGCTTTTTCATATTGACCTGTAAAATTAAAATTAAATAACAAACTGCCTGGGATGCAAACATGTTCTCTTCTGATTGAATATTTGTATTTTTATGTTTGAAATTCATGATCTATTCTACAACCGCTATAAATCTTGTGAGCATCCCATTTTGGACATGCATGCAAGTATGGTTTGGAAGATATACCATAACTACAAAAACAGTGATTTGAAAAATGCTATACTTCTGGAAGTGAGCGACATCTAACTTTAGTTTTTACATTCACTAAAATAAGTAACCAGACTGTAGTATCATGCCATGCTGGATTGATACTTCAGGCTCCTCATCCCCTCAAGCTATTATGTGGGCCATAGCCCGAGTGTAATCATGGCATTGCCAGATTGGGCACGTGCCCACACACACGGAAAACCTGTGTTATTCTACGATTACGAAATACGATTTGTTTATTTTCTGGAAAC
>JAUBNZ010001696.1:0-10687 GCA_032355485.1 Bonnemaisonia californica | reverse complement strand
CTCTCCCGCCACACCGCTACCGGATACTAGGGACACAGTATCCGGAGGGTGCTCAGGCGCTTTCTGTACATACTACACCGTTGTCGGATAACAACGTGCAGGGCGGACAATATTTTTACAGGCAGTGTGTACAAAACGCGACCGAGGCGTTGTACGCCGTGATGGTCCGCAGGGGGATAGAATGGGTAAGCGTGCTGAAACTGCACGAGATTATCAGAAACAATTTGTACCCATGCTTCGTTTTGGGAGGCCAACCGACGATGTCGAGTGCGGCATCCTCCAGTGGCTTGGTGGCCGAGAACCACTTTAGTGGCGTAGACCGTTAGCGTAATTGCAAACGGTTCCTGGCGCATGCTCCACAGTTTTCAACTGTGGAGGCGACATCCGCCGCCATGGCGGGCCAGTAGTAGGCCCGCCGCATCGACTCGTACATCCGTGTTGGCCCAAAGTGTCCCGCGAGCACGCTGCTATGTGACATTGCGAGTAGCCGCGGGCGTAGAATATTCGAGAATACAAGTTGCGCAGATCTATCCAACGGAGATATGCACCCCCAACAACCCGTCTTCGACCTCGAAGAAGTAGGTTGCCAACTTGCGTATCCACTTTACACGCACGTCCTGACAATAGCTTTCTGTCAGTTGTTCGGCTATCCATTCGCTAAGCACGTTCGGCTCGAACGATTATGCGGCGGTCACCAACAGGGGGATCCCTTCCCCTGCTCTAAAGGATTCCTACGGGGTGCTTCGTGCCAAGTACGGGTAGAAGAAGTTGACCTCGGTCAACTCCGCGTCTTCCTTGTCTGCTTGCTCCATTATCGACACGCTTGTCGCTTCACAGTGAAGTGCCTGTGAGAGCAGCAAACATGGAATGTCGTCTTCCAAAGGGGTGGTGTCCCCACCTTTGGTCGGGACTCTAGAGAGTGCATCTGGTACCTGGTGCACTCTCCCTGGGTGATACGTTATAGTGTACTCGAATTGCGACAACCGTGGACTCCATCGGATTAGACGCCCAACTAAGCCGTTTATATTATAGAGCCAGCGGAGCGCCTTGTGTTCTGTCCGGACCACAAAGCATGTACGCTCGAGGTACGGTCGAAGGCTCCCGACAAGATGATTCTGTGTTCTAAAACATTTATCTGCGACTTTTATCTGTTTTTAAGTTCATGGCTGGAGGTGGGGCACCCGCCGCCGTGTCTGCCTATTCTAGGGAACGTGATTCGGAAGTTAGCAGTAAGCGTTCCTGACATACGAGGCGCTCTTCGGGGAGCGCGATCATAGGCAAGTCTAAAAATGTCAAAAAATCAAAAACGAAAATTTTGATCACAGGTGCCCCTGGACGCCCAGCAAGGAGCTACACCATCCCTGATGTAAGCATGGACATTACGCGCCCCGGGAGCTCACCAGCGAAAGGAGGCGAATTCGCGAAGAAGACGACAGGAATGGCGGAATATTGGGCGACAGAGCGCCATGCACGAGTGGAGAGGGCGGCACGCAGAGCGAGCCCCCCTGGAGGATTGGCATTCTCGAAGATCCCGCAAAACGGCCCCATTTGGACCCAATCCAGACGTTTTCCCAATCAGCCACGGACGGTGCAACACTCGCGCAGTCCTCCTCTCCGGATTCGAGCGCCAAAGAGAAGAAAAATGACAGAATAGAAATATGCCACACACCAGAGCAAGCTGATGCAAGTGCTGGCGAAAAGACACCGGAAACAAAAAAAGAAGGCACCCCCACTTAGCCGTAATCGCCTTTCGCGATCCTGCGAAATCCTGCCAGATCCACTAAGACCCCGAAGAGCAAGAACAGTACCGCCACTGGAAAGTCGCCAGAATTGGCCCAGAACAAGTCCACCGTCCCCCTACTGCGGAGCAAGATCTCCCAGCGCCAAACTGGACAATTCCGGAAGACGCCCTGGTGGACCTTGCACGAATAGCATGCAAGAACAATGGCAAAATAAGGAGGAATGGCCAAAAAAAGATTAACACAATCAAAGGGCCAGCAATTCACTGTAGGTCATGCGCAAAGTCCTATCATGGCCAACCACTCCTTGTGTTGATGACGAAATCACTACCCAGCCCAGCGGTATTATGCGCTCTCGGGCATGCCAAGAAATGGATTGCGAACAATAAGGCAGCCATGAAACATCCCATAGGAAATGAGCCCGACGATGCCATAGAAGTTGACTGGGCTGCAATTGCAATACGATCATAAAGATCTCGCTTCAAATGCCCAGATTGCAACATGACAGGCCACATGAAACTAAATGGTACATCCAGTGTTGGACGCACCATCAAGTGCGTCCAGTGCAAGCGCACAAAACCAGGAGATAACTTGACCAAGCTCCTCGAGACCTGCTTCGACACAGACTGGCGGAGACAGCATACCGAAAAACATAGCGGAAACATAGACTCACTGGTAGATAGCGGCACAAACACGCGCGCAACATCCCCAAGTACAACACCCCCAGGCAGAACCAAGGCCGCAACCGACAAGACGCCGGAACTAAAAGCGAAAAAGAACAGTGAAACGCCAGACAGCCCACCCGGAATGGCCCTTGGAAAACAGTCAAGGAAAAAATAGACCAGCGCCAGCCCCCGGATGGACGAATCGAAAACACACAGCCGATCGTCATCCACACAGAAAAGATTCCAGACCCGCCTCAGGAGACGCCAATAACAGCTCCGCCCCAAACACTGGCAGCTGAAGCCAATACCGATCACATGGAGCACGCCGAGATGCTGCACGACTGCATCTCGGAGAGTGCAGAAGAAACCCCTCAACAGCAAACCGGGGAACACACGCCCATGATGCTCATACTAATAGCAGGCTGAATGACAACAGCATCTCAAATGAAAACTAAGTCCAAGCAGCTCAAAGCGCTAGATGCAAAGAATGATGTGGTTACAACGTTAGTTGAAAGACTGCACAAAAACCAACGTCAGCAGAGCCCAAGCCCGACGAGATAGATCCATGGAAATGGAGCAGTCAAGCTAACAAGGAGACTGCCTAACATACATGACAATGACATGGAAATGTTTCCATGCCCTAGTCGCTCCCAGAAAACCGACGTCAGGAACAACTGGAAGTCCGGAACGGCAAAACCCAGCAGACAATAGACCAACCCCGACGAGGAAAACGAATGTAAACGAAAAGCGGTCTTGGGCGGAAATAGCCGCAGCCAAGACCAGAAACAGCAACAATCCCTTAGAACAACAAGTTGGACAGCAACAGACAATGCAGGAACTGCAAGAGTCGTATGTGATAATAGAGAGAGCACCGAAGGTGGAAGCTGCGTAAGTTCAGAACGTCCACAGAACACCCGTTGGTGTAATTCGCCAAGCCCTAAGTCACAGCTTACCTCACGCAGCAATTCTCGGCCTCTGCTGTATTGGAGCGTCTTTCCTCGAAATACTGACCCTTAATTCCCAGAAGCAAAACTTGGTTGACACGCTACACCAGCTGAACGTGCGTATAATGGAGAATTTTGACATTACGCAGAACGCGTTGATGAAATAGAAACGCAGAACAAACTCAGAAGAACAAGAGCAAGACAACCTCGAGAGAGTTAAGAGGAGGATGCAGTTCTGCCTGCTCACATCCACAAACAGAGCAGCACTGCGATGGTACGCGGAGACCTTGAAAACGGTCACGGCCAAACTTGACACGGGGGAACAACAACAGAACAGGTCACCGCAAGGACTAACATCATCATCATCCCACAATATTGTAGAAAAAGAAAACACACCGAGAAAATAAGTAGTGGAACAAAACAGCAGCCCAGCACGCCCATTCACAAGCAAACAACCTGTGTAAGATCAATCCAACAACACCGAGGTGCCAAATAATACAGACAAGTTACAAAAGTCAGAGGACGCTGCAATGCCAGATTTCAATGAATGCCAGCGGAGAGATGAGACATCCCCACAAATATGACACTCGGCAGCACCACCAACCTGGGATGCTTCAACCTCAGAGGACTAAAGGGAAAGGAAGGAATGCTCGAAGAATGTATGGGACCAGAAAAGTCGGAAGACTGTGGAGGTCCGGAAAGGCTCGTAGCTGTGAAAAAGGGGAAGGAAAAGGTCCGGGAGAGATCCCTCGTAACGCGGTAGCGGGGGTAGAGGTAGGGGGAAGAGGGATTTGGGAATCGAACCAGGAGAAAGTAGGAATGAGGCGAGTACTCGCGTAGCTCACAATCATGAATTCACGGGGGGTACCGTGATCCAGATGCCGGGGGTTCAGCGTAGAGACCCTGTGTAATGGCAAAAACCTTAGAAGTCGGTAGGCTGACAAATCCACACGCGGGATATCAAGCGGTAATGGGAACGAACACGCGGGCGCGAGTTGGTGCGAAGCACAACACTAGTCGTCAGAATTTAGGTCTCTGGTTTACCTCCGAGTTCGCTTGCCTCTTTACTGATCATCGGTCGGGTTTCCCCGACTGTACTTAAGGGTGGGCTGAGCACTTAATTTACTGCTGCCTAATGCATGCCAGTAGGTAAGTGCCTAGCTAGTGTATCAGTAAAGGCTATAGTATCTACATCTATCGTAAAGTGTAACTAACATACAGTATGGGTATACTCTGCTGCGGGGGTGTCACGTGTACCAGTTGGCCGTCCACACTGTTGTTGCGCTCGCGCAGTCGCGGAGATATCGCTGTACGGTCGCGTTGAGATGCAAGTATCGCCAGGTCTGAAACATGTAAGGGCTATACCTTGCGCGCCAGCGCGGTTACGTCAGTCTGCATCAAAGGGGAGCAGATTTCTAACCCGAGGTTCCGCACTGCAGCGGTCATCCATCCCTGGCTGGAGCGGGCGCGAGTTCTTGGTCCCCGTTATAAAAGGGGCATTGCTCATCCGAGCTTCCGGGTCTGGACCAGGACTCCAAAAGTACTACAGAATGGATCAGAAAGAGGGAAACACACATTGCGGCGGTGACGGAAACATGGCTCAAACCAGTAGACAAGCCACCGAGAATCATAACGGAACACATCACCACGGACACCGTAAAGGGTAGAAGCCGCGGTGGGCGGCAGTCTGTATCCACCCGCCGATACAGTACAAACTAATCACGAAGGTGGCCCGAAGAGAATATCAGTATATCATCATCCGTATACAGGACACTACGGTGGGTGCAGTGTAAATATCCCCAGCTGCCCCATCACAGCTAGTACACCAGTGCATGCGCGAGATACAACATATCAGCAGGGGGCGCACTGTATTCATGGGAGACTTCAATGCAAGGCACAAATTATGGGACAAAATATCAAACACAAGGGTAGGTACATAAATACCTGGGCCCATACAAATAACTGGAAAATTAACGCTCCGAAATCACCTACGTTCTTTCCCTCTCACGGAGCCAAGGGCTGCCCGAGCGTAATCGATATTATGGTAACCAAACAAATTTCACGGAAAAACGTCATGGCAGATGACAGAAACTGGTCAGGAATGAGTGATCACCTTCCCACTTCAGTGCAACTCACGGTCAAGCTCAAAAAAGACCGTCATCTGCCAGTAAAGCTAATAACACTCAACATGCGCACTCAGCCAGAGATACTAGAGAGAGAAAGTTCTTTTTATCGAGCCGAACTACTCTTGATTGAGGATAGAATATCAGCCTGCACATCTGACCGAGATATATATATAGCGCAGTCGCAAAGCTATCTAAAACACTCACCAAGCCATGGACAGATGTACCTCGAAGAAAACGATTCCCCAATAGTCCTTTTTGGTCTCCGGCGCTACAAAGAATGGCTAAAAGGACATCTAAAACGTACAGGAAAGCTAGGAGATGGAAAAATGCAGAAAGCTGCACATGTTCAAAGACCTTGATCAAAATATCAAAAGAGGCATGCGAGAACTAACACAAAAGCGCAAAAAGCTGGAGTTGGAGATACTACTAAAAAAGAATATACAGGAGGCCACAATACACTTCTCAAAAATAGCAAGATCGCAGAAACAAAGGGTAATCAGGAGCACCCAAAACGGAACTCCACTGAATAATGCGGACTGTATGGCACACATCACAAAAGGGGAGGGATAACAGTTCACCCGAAAATTACGAAGGTTTAAGGTCGAAAAATCCTTCTGATCAGACGTAGCCAAAGCTATCCGGTTGGCACTGAATGGAAAAAGCGTAGGCACGGATGGAGTGTTTTCTGAAGCGATGAAACAAGAGCCAGACTTACTTGGAAATATATTGTATCTCCTGTGACAAAAGTGCGGCACTCTAAAACACATACCTGAGCTATGGAGGACTGCGGTAATGGTCCCAATACACAAGAAAGGAGCAATGGATGATCCTAAAACTATAGAACCATAAGCATAATATCGCAAATGCGGAAAATCGTAGACAAAGCGATCGACAGAAACCTCCGGCGGATATACCAATTCCACCCAGCACAGCTTGGGTTCCACAGAGGAGTCAGCATCGACGCAGAAATGTTGAGGAGCACCCACCTAACAGAAACAGGCTTCGACCACACAGCAATTCTCGAAGTCAAAAAATCCTATGATACAGTATCACGTCAAATGCTGATGACCATAGTAATGCAGGTACTACCTGTGGACATAGCGAGAATGATAGCCTACCTTCTAGAGCCGATGGGAATAGCAATGGGCAGAGAAGCTGGGGACCTCTCCACACTTCCAAAGATTAAGATCGGGGTCCAGCAAGGAGACCCCCCGAGCACAACAAAGTTCAATACCTTTATAGAAAAGCTCGCTCTACACGTTTTAGAAACCGCCGATTCATATTTTAACGAAAGGATGGGTATGATCATGTTCGCGGATGACGTGAAGGTGAATTCGAAGACTGCAAAGGACCTGCAAGCATCTTTGGATAAGTGCACGGTTTGGGCTGATAAATACAAGATGGCCTGGAGCACAAAAAATGTTACACTCTAATATGAGGGAACTGCAGCCCAGAACAGCATCATATCGCAGGGAAGACCAATGACTCGGTAACGGAAACGAAGTACTTGGGAGTGTCAATATCGCATTGAGGAGTCGAGGACACTGCAACAATCAGGAGAATCGGAGAAGCACAGTCCAAAATTAGAGAGCTGCAAAATATGGGGGTGGAAGAGTTGCTACCAGATAACAGGCTCAAGCTGTGCAAAATACTGGTGCTTCCAATAGCGGAATATGCTATCCACCTGACACCAAACATGAAGAAATTAGAGGAGGACTATGAAAAACTCCATGTAATCATGATCGTTACAATCGGATCAATACCCCGGACCGCAGTACCAAGAGCGAGGAAGCTGTGCCGAATGATGCCGCAGACGTACAGGTCAACCGTACTGCTCAATCGATTAAAAGCAGGAATAGAAAGAAGAGCCCGAGTGACCGGAGAAAATGAGAAGGGGAAGTGGTTGGCAAAACTGGATTATACGGCAATAGAATCCCACAGAAGTGTGCATGAGCTGCCGCAACAGTGGAAGGAAAACTGGAGAAGGCCCAATGGGAGAACGTGTGTGAAACAGCTGCACGCAAGATCCTGATGCCACAAAACGGGCACCCACCTCCAGTAATGGAAATCATGGACAACAGAATAAGGCGGTGTGTAATGCGCTGGTACTTTAATGGTTTCCCCGTCCAAAAATCATGCACAAGAGCGCAAGAGCACAGCCAACGGAGACTACAAGAGGATTATCAAAGAGCAGTATGCACAATGAGGACGGAAATGTGCAAAATGAAATGGTGCTCCAAATCCCAACAAGTTCAGGCAGCGGTACGAACCATACTGGCCATCGAAGCAGAGACACAGCTGACAAGCCCATAAACCCAGAAATAAATTGGAAATCCATTGCCATCAAGTACAGTACAATTATCGACAGCTGAACTGGAATCAAAGTGGACCCGCCAGGAAAATGACAACAACAAATACAGTGGAACAGCTGAAATCACTGTAAGAAACTGAAGAAACCCGAAAAGCGGCATTGGAAGAAGAGTCTCAACTAGTGGAGGAATCAAAATTACAGTAGAGGGTAAACAGAGTAGCCTTCAAGCCCTCCTAGGGATATAGGTCACTCCTTAAAATAAATCTTTTTTTAGAAAAAATAAAAAATAAAAAATGGTCTTGGAGAACAACATCACGTCTTCTAAGTAAATCAAACACAACTGCCAGCAAACGCCCGGCAGAATCATGTCGATAGCGCGTTGAAAACTGGCCGGGGAATTGTTCAACCTGAAGGGCAGACGTAAGAACTGGCTCGTCCCCATGTGGGACGTGAAGGCCGTCTTGTAGGGGTCCTCTTCGGCTAATGATATCTTCCAGTAGCCGGACTTACAATCCAGCGTTGTGAAGATGGCTGCATCACGGAGCGAATCGATGCAGTCATCCATCGGCAGCGGATAGGCGTCTGAAACTGCGAGTTCTTTCAGATTCCGATAATCCACGCAGATGCGGAATTGCCCCTCTTTCTTTGGGACAAGCACGATCGGGCTTGCCCACTCGCTCGTGCACGGCTCAATGGACTCCTTCAAGATCATCTGATTGATCTCTTCCGTTGCGAGTTCCTTTCGACACGGCCCCATACGGTAAGGTGCTAGCCTTACCGGTCGTTCGCCAGGGCGCACGTGGATAGGATGAGCATCAGTGATCTTGATGTCACCAAGCGATCCATCCCACATCCGGGAATGCGGTTGCAACATCTTGATCTCTTGGTCCGTATCGTTCGGGGTCAAGTGCGTGAGGTCAATCTCCTTTCGGCGGTCAGTGTCGTTGTCCTGAACGGCGATGCGGTATTAGGAATCTCGCGGCGCCCCAGGCTGGGGCGCCGTGCCGGTTTATCTACCCCGAAGCCCTCCTCGCGCGGTTCTTCTTGCGTGGTGGCGCCACTGTCTTGACCTCGTGAGGTCAAGCAAAGTATTGAGACGAAGCCACGCTTTGGGTAACCTAGTACCGTACCCTTTGGCAGTCTACGGGAGCATTCTGACAAGTTCGCCACGATCATGGTAAAAGCCTTGCGGGGTATGAGTTCATATACCCCGTTCGTTTGGCGTACCATGTGGCGATCGAACAGGGATTTCTTCGGCTCCAAATAAAAAAAGCATCCGCTTGTACTGCAGAGCAATACTGCCATTTGGCTTTGTGGACGAAGGGTGATCCCTTCCCCAGTTTAAGTGTGTGCGTACGCAACTCCAGCGATGGAGGTGGGTCATGGGTTTTCTTTTTTCGCTTCGGCTTGCTCGTACGTCGCTTGTAGGAGACATAGAGGTTCTGTAGGCGGTCCTAAGCTCGCGGGTGCTTGGACTGGTACCTGGGTACGGGTGGAGTCGCCATGCTGGCACCGGTCTGAACAGGTTGGGGAGGCTCCCGGTCATTTCCTTCGGGTGGTTGTCGGAAAACCACCTGTAGTACCCAGCACGGGGGTACTACGGATAATTGATTTTTGCCACGAATTCGGTACTTTAATCACTCCCCAGATAGGGTGTGGTAGGATGGATGGAGGTGCTGAAAAACCTTAGTTTTTGGAAAGGGTATGATAAGCGGTTGGATCGGTTGGTAACCGAAGGGATACTATAACTGTAAGTACCCACCCCTCCCTGTAATGGGAGGGGTGCACTGGTTTCCACCGCTACTATCTGCCCTGTCCGTCTCGAGACGGGTTGGTAGACAGAGTACACTATCATAACTACCGCACTGCGGGTGTGTCTTGGTGGATTGATGTTATTGGCCGAAGTCAAGGGGATCCCAGCCACCGACTCCTATGAAAGAGTATCGGGTAACCTATCAGTATTCTACCCAATAAATGGGTAGGATAAGGGGCCTACAACTGCCACCCGGCATGGTTGGCCGAAGAATCTTGTGCCATCCAATAACCCTCAGCGGGCTTCGAGATAGCCCGCTGATTCGCTGACTGAGCCTGTTGTGACTTTATTATGTAGTAATTATTTTAAGAGGTTAAATATCTAAAGCCGCGTATAAATATCACTCCGTGTATCGGAGTGACCGTAAGAATAAACGGGTACCCGAGTCCCCCATGCCTTGAAAATTGTCTTCTTGTGCAACTCCAACAACCGCACCCTCCTCTGAGTTCTCCCCGACGCCGGGAAAAAAGCCTAGCTTAGTTCGCCCTTTTACTCTCCAGGGCTCGCGTACCATCCCTTCAATCCGTTCTTCGTCGTCCCACTTGTGGGACGATTCAACTGTCAAGGTCGCCCCTGCCCCAGGACAACCTGTCCTCTAAAAGGCCACCAAACCTCGGCTCCTTCCCTGTGTTGTGACACGGGAAGTAACATTGTCTGCGCCTCGAGCCTTGCGTCGTCCCCTGAGGGGACGAACAAGCTGGGTTTGCAACGACAGATCGACCCCGAGTGCCCCTTCCCCCTTTTCCGGCCTGCAACGTCCCGCTGCCGGGACAGTGTGTCCAAGAGAGAGTCATCTGCTCGGCTTCTCCACGGTCTACGAACCGCGGAGACACCTTGGTTGCGCTTCTCCCTGCGTTCTACCCCTTGAAAGGGGTAGAAGCAGTCTGCGTTAGCAACACCAGCTCGACACCCCGAGCGGTTGACCCCCTTTCTCCCCTTCAGATCCATCCCCTCGGACGTCCCACTATACGGGACGTTCCTCATCTTCACGGTCACCCCATCCCCAGTTCTGCGAGGGTGCGGATCCGCTTCCCCATCAACACTTCACCTGTGCGACCACCGGGGGAAGATACCATCCTCTGGCGTGAC
>JAUBNZ010001695.1:0-10689 GCA_032355485.1 Bonnemaisonia californica | reverse complement strand
GAGTATCCCCTCATTCCCACTTCCTCCTGGTCTGCTCCCCAGATCCCTCTTCCCCTTACCTCTACCACCGCTACCGCGTCACGAGGGATATCTCCCGGACCATTCCCTTCCCCTTTTTCCCAACTACGAACCCTTTCAGGACTGCCACAGTCTGTCGACTTTCCTGGTCCCGCATTTATCGACGATGTCGAAGCTGAGAAGGCGCCATGCTGCTTCCGAAGCTGACAAATACCGTGAATCCTGGAAGTTTGATATTTCATCGACTGTTTCGCCTTCTTGAGGAAGCTCCATAGTAGGGCAGTCATGCTCCTTGCACAAGTACGTGAAGAGGTCGTTTATACTGCCGACTCGGGAAATGCATATCTCTATGTCTACGTTGCACTGGAACAGTTTCAGGAGCCTGGGACTGTGCGGCAATACCCAATAGGTGTCGAAATGCAATTCTTCAAGCCTACGGTTCACTCGAAAGCGTTTGGTAGCAGTATTCCCACCACTTTCTGGAGCTGTTCTCTTGTAAAGCACGTAGTACTGGTCCTCCGGAATGCCTTGTCGCTTCTGAATTCCTTGAGGAACCAATTACCACAGTTTCCATTTGGCATACATGGAGAACCTGTACACGCAAAAATGGAGAACCTGTATTCACGTAGCCGCACGTTCTCTGTATGAAGTGCTTCAGGAACAACTCTCTCAAACTCCCATTTGGTTTGGGAGGAAGCTCTGCGGAAATGAGGCTTTCCAAAGTGGCGGATCCCGGATTCTTTCCTTGGAGTGCCTGTCGAATATGAGGATGATATGGGCATGCGGAAGCCCTCTCTTCGGGAATTCGATGACTCAAACGTACACCATAACTTTTCCGAACAACGTTTGCCTCTCTCGCTGCAGTTCCTCTGCCGCCGATGTTCTGATGTGGTCCTTTTGTTACTAGGTTTGCTTCACCAGTCTCCTTCTACTGGCCTCGCAGTTTCTAGCCCGTCTCGCTTTCTTCTGCTCCACTGTTTCGCTGTGCATCCTCTGTGTGGATTTTTCTCCAACTTTCGACAACCGCAGTTCTCGCTGCTCAGTATTCTCTTGCCCTCTCTCAAAGGCCATTTTAATGCGCTTCTGTTCCCTCTCCGATTCTGCTCTTGCCCCTGCAGACACGGAAGGACCCATGTTGGGACATATTTCGCCCTCCGAGTCTTGATGTGCCTGTGCAGAAACAGAAGGGCCCATGTTGGCCCTGACCTCGTCCTTTGGACTCTTGATATTGATCCCTGGACGCCGTTTCTCTTCCTTTTGAGTGTTTTGATTGATGTGATATTGCTGGCGTTGCCAGTGCGCGTCATAGGTACAGCGAACTCAATTAAGCCTGCCTCTGTCCGCTTCAGAACGAAAGTTAAAGTGTGAAACTCCAACTGTACCTCTGGTGCTGGAGGAGGGAGCAACGCAAATATCTTCCAAACATTTGGAATTATAAAGTATCACCTTTGTGTTCCAAACGGGCAGAACACGTAGGGTATATTGGGCACCAAGTACCGTGACCAAGTACTACTCGTCAATTGCGATGTTTCTTTACAAATCACAGGCGTTACCCTGGTTCTGTGGCTTCCAAAGCAGTCCGTATCTCGTACAACGTAATCGTCCATCTAGGGAGGCGGTGCTGGTCTGCCAATAGGATAGCATCTTGCCCATCGTGGATGAAAGTGCAATATTCAAGAATTCACTCACAAGTGCACGCACTGTCTCAGGAGTTATGAAGCGAGATCTCAGCATATCAATGACCTCACTGTATGCCCTAAAAGTTCCCTTTATGACGTCATAGAAGTATGTAAGGGCCTATAGTGGCGTCATTATAGAAATTACGGTTCCACAGTGTTCAGGCAGTAAGCCATCTTGGTCACACAGATCATTAAAGATACGTAGATTCTTGGATCTCTTATCAGAGAATTGCCCTGAGTAGTTCTCCTGATCATGATTGTAAACTACGAATAGCGAAATAATTGCAGACTGTATAGAGGAATCTCGAACAGTAGTGGAATTGGACGGGAGACCGTAGTCATCGCGAGATGCTGAATTGATAGCAGTTCCTAGCTGCGCGTCTGATACTTGTCAATTTGGACCATTGTTAATTTCTGTACTATTTGCTGCGATTTGGATTTTGTGTTGAGTGCATTTGGAGTCCATTGGGTTGCTATCTCCGCCTTAGTGGTGTTAATAACTGGTGTAACTTCTATACCAGTATTGCGGTCACGTACTCATACGGCTGCTGCTGCATCTTTTGGGTTTTGAAGATTATCGGGTGGTCATGGAGAGTGTTGCGTTCAAGCCCCGTAGAGAGATCAGACAATCTAGACCCCGATCTCCTTCGGGAAAAAGACTTTTTCATATCTCAGAAAGTCGGGCAGTTGTCAATTTGTTCTTTTCTTTAGATTTCGGTAGTCAATAGTAGTGAAACTTCCAAATTCATCACAAAAGTATTCCGGCAATAGGATACCCACCCACTTTTGCGCTTGTAAAATTTCAAGATGTATTCAGCACACTTGTGCAAGTCTTCTGAGAAAGCATTGCTATGTACACCTCGGTAAAGGTTTCTAGAATCTGACATTTTGAACGCCATGCTTGTCCACCCAACTTGATACGCGGGTTACAATCGTGGGCATACTGACCAGTTTCACGTTACTGCGAACACTGGGTTGATTTTGACTTGCTTCAGAAAGAGGTTAGTGCAATTGTGTAGGAAAAAAGGGAGTCACACCTCATTTGAGGCGAGACGAATGGCACAGCAGTGCAATTCTGGACCTGAACGGTCGCCACGTGTGCAACGCAAACGAATTGGGCACCAACCGTGCAAGTTCGAGATGTTATGATGAATATTACTATATGCGTTCAATTAGTTATTTTTAGAATTACAGAAGGGGTTATCACCAAGGCTAGTATGGACCACAAGGGGCAAGTGGAATAGTAGGACCTAAGAGGGGCTACTTATAATTAGTACTTAAGTAGCTTCAATTGCTCACTACTCTACAATCAACGGGTCAGATGACTTGGGTTTAGAAACTTGGGCCAAGCTTGGCAGTGTAGAACTCAAGGTGGTACGGTCTCGTTCAGCTGAACCTTGCGTTTTGTCCCACCGCCGTGGCCCAACCTCATTTGTTTTCGCCAGACATCGCTACACGTCCGCTGACGTTAAACGGGTAGCACGGGAACCCATTCCAGTAGACCCAGCTGCTCCGTGAGAGAAGCGGGGACGATCATAGTGCAGCTCTTCGTTACTAGCTACGCTGAGCACGGTGATTCCACCCAAGAAGGCCTCCAGCAGGAGCTACTTACTGCTCTACCAACGCTACCACTCCCACCGGAGTCCTACCCTTCCTTCCCTAAGACAGCCGGTCTTTACATTCTCACACCGCTGTGTTCAACCAGGGTTTCAAGGAAGGATGTGAGCGGCTGTTCTCAGCTCTACCCAATTTCTAATCATACGGCCTTCTTAAATACTTCAAGGATCGCTAAATTTCGGTAGTTTTTGTCTCACAAATTGGCACTTCCGCCGCTTCCCGCTACAATGCCTTACTGTATGCGTTGTGATTTTTCCAACTCCCCCAAGAATCCACAGTATGTACTGTGCTACCCGTCTTTCAATACCAGTACCGCTTGGGGTCTCCTGCTCCCGGTTATGCGGTTCCTGTCTCTCGCCAAACGTGTTGTATAACAAAAGCACTGTTCTTTGTCTTTTCTTTTCTCCACCTGTCTCAACTTCCCGTTTTTTACCTCCCCAAATTCCAGTGACTATGTAGTACTCAGTACTAACGACCTGCAGCAGGACGATATTCTGGCTGACTCATGTAATGCAGTGTACATCTCATCAATATCTTCCATTATAGTAACATTCTAAACCCAGTTCAGTACCAAATATTATCCTTCGGTTCTGTAGAACTGATATCTAATCGCTGTATCTAGATGAAGATATTCGGTTGAACATGAAAACATAAAATGAAACAGGCGAAAATGAGTAAAACACAACCACATTTATCTTGATAGGATGTTGCTGGCACGGAAATCCGTAACCCAAATTGCGCTTGACAGACAAGTGTACGCAAGAATGCAAGGCAGGAGTACGAGTTCTGTATGATTGTTCTACTGTAGCTAGACTTCATACTTTAGGAAAATGCCTCGCCACCCAAAAACTAGAAGGGCAGGAAAGATCACTATAAACCTCGCAATAAAATGACTTCTCAGAATATGCTGCAACTGCTTCTTCTCCTGGATCAGTGGCGCAGGAATCGTACCTTAGTATTCAGAGAACCATTGAACATGGAGTGACGGCGTCGGAGAGATCGACGTTTTATGCGCAGAGCTCTTGAATCACCCTCAACTGTGACATTCACAATCCTTTTCCGTTCGCCCTGCAATCAGTCGCTCATCACCCTCAATAGCCTCGATCACAGGGCTTTTTTGATATATTCTAACAAATGTTAAGCATCTTTATGACAACTAGTACCCCTATTTTACAGACGAGGTGATAATAATTGTGGAAATGGGGACGGTTCATGGAGGTCTCCCGCGGACGCAGAACACTTTACGGGTGTAGTACGAGTGGTAATTGAAACATCGTCTGTTAGCCTTGTTAGTTGATTATTTACATTTACCACCCCCTAAAATTCCGAACCTCCAATGGTTGCATTAGTTTCCTCCAATGAATGGAACGATTTGCAAGCATCTACACGTGGAGCACCGCTGAAACAGTACGCAACCGTTCGCAGCGTATGGCACCAGCGTATGTGCGCACCACCCAGGTGCAGGAACCAGTTACACACCACCATCCAGGTGTAGGCAGAACAGACACGGCGCCCAACCAGGGCTTGCCAGGTATCTCTACCCTTCCACTGCTAGGAAGTACCACTCGCGACAGCTGTCTCCACGTCTGGCAGTGCAGCTCCAGACTATGGATCTTCCGTGTACGGCGTTAGTGGCGATATCCTTTAATATCCTTCCTATTTACTTAGATCACTACAGCTACGAATAAGTAAATAAGGGGCACTCTGATTAGCAGAGTGGACCCGGGGAGGGCGGATAGATCATCGACCGGCACCGAAGAGCACCCTCAAATCTCCCCTTTTCCAAATCCAAGAGTCCTTTGGACGCCCTCTAGAGTGAGGTAGCAACTTGCACAGCGCTTCGCGTTCTCCCACCTGAGGGACGAAACGGATGTTGTTAGCTACTGGGTCTATATTTCCCGCTCGGCCCGAAAACCTTCTAAAGTGAGGTATCCCTTAACCTTCCAGTTACTCACCAACCGTAGTTGATAACTCCAGCCCTCCGAACCCGTCGGCTAGACAAACTATTTACTGTCCACTCTACGTCACAGGATCGTCCTCCTTCGGGAGACAGTGCAAGCGCCTACCTCGCGTTTGCTCCCAACGTAGGGACGCACCGGGCTAGGTTAGTCATGCAGCTATAGTTCCTGCGACTACCCCTTCGGCCCCAAAACCCCACTCTAGGGGCTCTCTCTGCGTGAGTGTCCTATCATCCCTTCCGGGTTTACCCTCCTTTCCTTGGAGAGGATTCTGCCGGCATTCGACTACTATAAGTCTACTTGCCTGATTCGATGGGTAGGCTATCCCTAGCTGCTCTACCTCAGCAAACCGCTCCAGATACTAGGTCCCGCCCAATGCAAAGCGTGAGATCTCTTTTCTCCCAACACATTCGAATGTTCAGCTGGTGGTCTGTGACGACTCCATCTGGAGGAGCCGCTCTGGGAACGGTTTAGTCTAGCAGAAGACTAGGGACACCTGTAGCCTCACTGGGCCTTGAGAGAGTGGTTAATAATACGACGGGGCTTGGGGATTGTACTAGCGAGGCATAGTACAAGGCGTTCTATAGTTACGCTTTGTAATGTTTTTGGCGTTACGTCTACATTGCGCTCTCTATTCCTTCTGTTCTGGCGTCGTTCGTTGCTACGCGTTTTAAGTGTGGAAAATTCTAACGCAGTTCGGAGGCCAACATGACAAGAAGTGAATAACTATAAACCTGCATTTGCTGTCAAGCACTCTCTTCTCCCTGATGTATAATTTGTCGCTGAAGGTTTAAAGCTTTACTTGGAGCATTCAAGTCAATTCATTATATAGAATACGTTCTATAACGGCTGGACTCATGATCAGTACGTTGGTAACATAATTTTTATTCGATGCAAGTCGACTGATAATTTTCGTGCCATTCACGCTCCTGGGGGCATGCATGACTCCCAGGTCGCGGAAATTGGGGCCGTCAACGATAAACTAGAAGAACATTGCCATAAGTATAGTGAAAAGTCTGTGGTGGATTCTTCATTTCTGGGGGAGGGTAGCCGTCCCTTATCAAGTCTGCGCAAGTTTATATTAGCGCCGCGGAATACGGTGCTGATTTATCGATGTATACACAGGCGACTTCAGCGATGTAGGCTTCCTAATGGCGAATGAGGGCGTTTCAAGGGTCCTTCCTGCTCATGATGGATAGATGTTTTTACGAAAAGAATGGCGGAAAGAAAGTTGTGCTTATTTGTACCGCTGTGATTTTTAATCTAGGTACCTGGCTCGTAGGCATCAACCAGATACTGTCATAATATATGCCCCATATGGGGTCGAGATCAATCTTTTTCTACAAGAGATTATGGGGTTGTAGGCCAAGAATTCTAGCTTGGTGGTTTGTTTATTTTATCTCCAGAAGCACCTTGCGAAATAAGCAAGACCACATATCCATTACTCGATCCTGCCGTTTGGCTTCATGATCTCGTCGGGCACGTTTCCCCCTTCCATCCTCTTCACGGCGTTCCCCATCTTCGCGCCGCTCTTCTTCTCGTATTTTTGCGTTTCCTCCCGCCTTTGCTGCTCCTGAAGCATAGAAGCCTTCAAATTGACATAAGATCTTCCCCCATCATTGCAAACACGAGTTGATGCCCAGCGATGTACGAGTGGGCAAGGGTTCGGGGCTTCAATGGTGGACGTTTGTTAGAACCCTGTTGGCTTATTAGGAGTTCGTACAATAGGGCTTATGTATTTTCCATCATTATCATCCGTTGTAGGTGGTGTAACAGAAGCACCGTTAGCCCCAGACTCGGACTGTTCAACAGGAATTGGAAAGAGTTCATGCAACTCATCCCCAGCCAATTCCCAGACCCCCAAATCTGCGCGCTCGGAAGGGGATAGCGTATGCACTTGGCAGGCCGTGCTTCATCCGGCATCAACAGATCATCAGTAGGCATTTTCTGCGGTGATAAGCTGAAAATTTGCGCTTTAGAATGTCCACAGTACGGTGAACTTCAGCGTAAGCCCTATTGTGAACCACGAGCACAATACCTCATTCTCCCTACTCACGGGGAGGTAGTAGTTAATTAGTTCTAGCAGAGAATCGATTTCCCGCTGCGTAAAACCACTTCCCCTGGTAAGAGAACCCGCATTTCCCGTCCTAGAAATTTTGGAAGACGGATGCTAGAACGTCCCACGCCTTTCAGAGGCAAGAGGAGGGCCCAGACTCGAGTACAGCCTCCATATCCATGGGCTTGTCGGGTGCGCAGGGGTTTGCTCGATTGAGTGGAAGGTTGGGGTGGTAGGGCACCGGAATCCGCGGAGGGGGTTGCGGATGTTGCCATATGGAATGGGGAGGAGAGATCGCCCCGTCTCTCTTGTACACCAGACGGTGTGATAGCTAGGGGCTCAGATAGGGTATCCATGGACGGTAAGTGGTGAGATGTTGACTCCTGGCGTAGAAAGGGGTCCTCGAAGTGGTTTCCACGTTCAGAGAGGCAATATGGTTACAAATCAGGACACCACTGGACAGGGCTGGTCGTTTTTTAAGCCTACCACTTGGGTACGAGGAAACAATTTACTGTAAAACTCCCTACAACAGCAGCAGTTGCAGATCGGTTAGGTGATGCCTTCCCGACCCTTCTGCGCCGTAACTATGGGTCCTTGGCCACTCGGTGTGTTCAGCCAAGCCCCAATAATGGTGCTGGACAGAACGATTTGACGCTCGCGGACTACTGTACTGATAAATTTAGATGCTGCTTGATGCGTAGGACCACGGCGTTTGACCATGCACTGTGTGCTGAGGGGGGCAGTGCCTGACTCAGCCTTCTGCCCCAGTCTGATGCACTCGAAATGGTCTAGGGCTCCATAGGTATGCGTTTCCTTATACCGGAGTGGAGAGGATCCACTGCGATGTAGTTGCAGAACCAAGCCCGGACCTGACCGATGATATCATGTTTGTGGCGTGGGGAGCTTCCTCGTGTCTGAGCGTCCCGGTTTCATTCTGCAGTAAGTAATACAGCAGTCCTGCTGTAATCTGGGTCTGCTTTTGACCATTTCATAACAGCACGGGCTTGGCGGCGACTAACCAGGGCATAGACGCTCCTCTGATTTTCTCCAAGGCTCCGAGCTACTGCAGAGGTTCTTGAGGCGCAAAAGCCCAGCCAGTGGTGAATGCTTCGGTCGAGGATGCGGTGTAGGGGCACAATTGACTCCCTTGTGTGAAGCCATACCTCGGCTCCCCACAGGGCTGTAGGATTCATCACAAATCCAAAGACAGTACGTCTGGCTCTGGGAGGGAGTCTCATCTCCTTGAGGAATGACGGAGAGAGTCCAGTGAGGGCCTGGTTCGCCTTATCCTTACGGCTTTCAATCTCTGCCATGCAGGAGAGTTTTTCTGCAGAGCTCCGTGCTCAGGTATACATACCAAGTAACCCAGGGGATGAGAGCTCCAGAGAGACGAGCTGTGGGTCGGGCAGTGAAGGCCGGTGCGTCTTCGGGGACGACTGCCATGACACCGAATTTTGTATGCCAAAACGGAGGCCCCAGAGTCTTGCACAGGCCGTCAGGTTGCGGAATTGCCTCCTCAGCATTCCTATACTTTCGGAAAGGACGACTAAGTCCTCTGCAATTAGAGGGCCGGGCAGTACAGCGCGTCGAGAAACTGCAAGTGGCCCGAACTCAGTGCGTGCGTGGTTTCTGTTGTTGCTCGAGAGTGAGCGTACGTCGACTCCCAAGCCGTCGCTCCAGGAATTCTTTGGTATATACATATGTCGAAGTACGTTGGTGATTCTATACTGCCCTGGAGATTGCCTACAGAGTGCAAAAAAGACGGTGCATTCCCGCCAAGCGTGCGGACAGATATCAGGTTTCTGAGAAGGATAGATATGAGGAGCGGGAGGACAAGCGTGGGAATTCCGGCGAGGCGGAGCTTGTAAAGAATTGCAGTGTGAGGGACACTTTCATACGCCTTTCGGATGTCGGCAAACCCTAAAAACCTTTGGGTCACCTCGCTTCTGTCTGTAGTGCATGACTTCCTCTAGGACCAGTGATTGTTCCGCGCACTCTCGTCCATTCCGGAACTCAAGTGGTTCCGGGATGAAGAAGTGGCGGTCCTCCACGTGGTGTTTCGCCCTTCTGGAGATTATGGAGAGCAGGAATTTCAGGGAGTATCACATGAGGGCAATCCCCCGATGTTCGCGTGGGGGTGAGAACTGTGGTTCTGGATCCGTATCAGTAGGCTCTGCCACCATTGAGGCGCTATTTCCCCGCCTGTAGGATGGAATTGAGAGTGGGGAGGAGTGCGACTCGGGATGAGTGCGGAGGGCGGCTGTGGGGGAGGAGATTGAAGTCTTCGTACGGAATGGTCTCAGGGCGAGGGGCTTTTGCTCCGGGGAAGATGGTGGATGGCCGGATCCAGCTCCTTCATTTCGATTAGTTCACCGATGGTTTCATTCGTCGTGAATATCTGGGAGCAGGGCGCCGTTCCCCTGTCGATGAGTTGTAGCCATGGAGTGCTGTGCGGGTAGTCCGAGGGGGATACGAGCAGGGTTAATTGTTCACACCAAAGGAGCTCTGCTTCCTTGCCCGCAGCCAGGTGTTCGGTCTGTTTGTCGATTACGAGAGTGGTGTCGGCGCTGACTGGCCTCGATGCCTTCCGGAAGAAGCCAGTCTGTCTGGCATTTCTCCAGAATACTGCTATGGTGTCGATCTATTCGTGGTGCATCTCCTCCAAGAACGCGGGGAATGAGTCCCTTCTGGCTGACTTGTTGAAGCTTTGGAAGTCCTTTTCGGCCTTCCGGTAGGCGGTGGTGAGAGCATAAAGCCTATCCAGTTCCAGTCGCGTTGGTGCGGAGAACGAGGCCCCGCAGTCGAAGTGGGCGGCCGATGTGCGGAGGAGCTGGAATACACCTTTCTTAATTCGTCTTTCTGACTCTTTGGATGGGTTGTGCCAGTAGATGGGTACACGATGGCTGAGGGGTCTCTCCGCGGTTGGTGCGTTAGAGGTAACTGCCACGCACTGCAAGGCCTCTACCCAGTCATCCCATGCTGGCGTGGCGCTGAGCGCAGAGAAGCTGTTGCATGTTTGGATGCGCGAAAGCGTTTTCGGGCTCTTCTAGACTTTCCGAGCAAATGTGTGCTTCGGTTAGATCCAGCCCTATTCATCGTCTCTTCCAGAGTCTGTCTGCAGCGGTGGGTTGGACAGGAGGAATTTTAGCGGTATAGGGACATCGGAGCGCACTGCGAAGTGGTCTAAGAAATCGGAGGTGAGTGCTGTTGTGCGGAACCGGGATCCGGGATGCAGTACGATGCGCGAGATAGTGACGTGGTCTATCGCAGACCATGCCCGTTCGTCTCTATTAGATCGGCGTGTCGCGGGGCTGTGCGAGTGCGAGTAGTTCCAAAAGCACATTCCTGTGGAGTGGGCCAG
>JAUBNZ010001694.1:0-10689 GCA_032355485.1 Bonnemaisonia californica | reverse complement strand
CACATTTCAAATCCTCTCTCCCGCGCAGATGGTTCTGGGTTTTTACTCAGGCCCGTTACATACCTGAAACAAAATCAGCCGAAAAATCAGCCCCGAAAAACTTAGTCATATGAGTCTATTTTTTTTTCGGCTGATTCTTTTTGGCTGTTCGGCTGATCTCATCTTTTGAAATCTCAGAAGATGAGATAGACAAATCCGTAAAATAGGCCAGCTCGGATATGGCCGTTATATCGAGTTTTTTTAGAAAAAGCCGGCTTTTTTCACCCCGCAACTTTTTTAGGGTTTCAAAATAACACGCATCTAGCTCTTGCTTAGCATGGTCCGGTACTTTTGGGTTGCATAAATTCTGAAATACGTACTCCTAGATCTACAGACCATATTAATCTGATTCGTTTTTTCCATGCGGTTCTGAATATCGTCTCGAGAGTTTCATGCATGTAGTCAATGAAGTGCAAGGAGGGTCTATGTGTGCGGGTTAGGGTTAGATGAAACATACATACACTAAGTTTGATACTGTACCGACTGTTCTCAACCGATATCCGTTACGGCTAGGGTTGTGGTAACACAAAAGTTGCGGGGTAGCGAGCTATGTTCAACGGTCATCAACGGTTGTTAACGGTCGTTTGGCAGGCCCAGCGTGTTACATACACGCGCCAGCCATCTTACGGATTTGTCAATTAGGAGGGATAACGGCCATATCCGAGCTGGTCTATTTTACGGATTTGTCCATTCCCATTGGCATTCCAGACCTAACCACGATGCGAGTGTGATTGAGCTGGATCCGTTGTGGGATACTGCAGGGCCAAGTTGCTGAATGTCAATCAGTACGTTATGGGCTTTTGCATTCAGTAACTTGCCCCCACTTAATGTAAGTGGGTGACAAGTTGGTTTTTGGCTTTTCTCGATATTTTAACTGGGAGCAGGCATGTCCAGCTGACCAGCCTAGCAAAATATTTATTTATCCTATATTTTGTCATAGTAATTGGATAAACTGACAGTTATATTTTGTGGTCACAATTTAGTCATCAACAAAATCAGTTGTATGCATTGTAGTCGTTACGATAGTCTTTTAGGAAATCAAAGACAATGCGGCTCCGTGGCGGCAAACAGAAAGAAGATGCTAAGGAAGAGCACTATGGTAGAGCTGGAAAAGTTCATTTCAGATCTAAGCCCACTGGTGCCAGGTTTCGTCGCAGCAAGAGAAGAGAAGATACAGCCATTCCTGTGCCGATTGCAGTGGCTCAAGAAGAATCTCGCCAGAGTCGCAAGAGTCTACCAACTCCGAACCTCGGTGAGCGTCTAACAAGATCAAGTCGCATTCGATGTACGAGCTATGGACCCGACCGTGCCATCAGATTTCCGAAACATTTCTTTTGCTCGGAATGCAAGGATTGGGAAGACAATTGGTTCTCGTATCGTGCAAATGCAGATAGGGATTCTAAACGTTTTGGATGCTCCGCACATCACACCGACCCTACTTTTCCAACCAGGCTGAAGTCATCATGGTGTCCTACGAAAAACCGAACCTCTGCTTCGTCTGTGATGACAGTTGGCGTCTTGGGTACTGCAGAGGATAACGAAATCGTTAGTGATGCTAGTGATGATGACAGCAGCTTTGTGTACTCTTCACCTAGTGAAGATGATAGTAGTGGTTGTGACGATAGGATGGATTATGCTACTGACATTCTACCAAAAGTCCATGCGTTTTCATCTGAAGAGGTGCATCGATTGAGTTTGATTGTTGCAAGGATAAGTCAAGAAACTCAGGAACTACGGAAACAGGTTGAGAGGCTTCATACTCGAAATTTGAAGCTATGGAACGATCGGGAGAGTCTACAAAGAACCATTCGCCGCAACAATCAGTCCCATGACCCAGCATCAATGTCACTTGATGCTCATGTCAGTCTCTGCCTTGATCACGCAGTTTCAACGCACCCACATGGTCGTCGAACTGCTTTGATAGGTCAGGCAATTACCAAGGTTGCACTCACGTATCGAGAAGGCATTGCTTACAACAGCCTTATGAACTATCTTAGATCGCAACTGCGTGATAAGATATTCAGTCCATTACGTGTCGCCAGACTCATGGATATGAATGGTGGTTCTCTCAATCTTGTCGGGCTATCACTACTTCGCAGCCTCGAGACAGATGGAAAACGATATGTCAGAGGTACAATCATCCCAAGTACTCACGATATGAAGAAGGCTTTCGAATCTGTTGAAAGACTTGGAGCAGAGCTCGCTCCATTCAAGATATATAACGTACCTGATGGTGAGGCCATCAAGTTTGATTATGGCAAGATGACCAAGCTCATTTTTCGAAGTTACGGATTGGAACAGAAAGCGTTAGAGCGACAAGTCGCATTGACTCTTTCAATCGACGGAGCAACACTTACCAAGTTTTTAGGTCATGTTATGGCCGGGTTCAAGATCAAAGATCGGGCAGCAATCGATCCCATCAGTAAGAAGCCTTTGTTTGTCGTTCAGAATGGTTGGGACAATCTACAAAGTCGACAAATGTGCTTTCCTCTTCACCTGCACATGGGAAGAGAGACCAAGGATAAGTATGATGAATTCCGAGACATGTTCTCCTTCTATCAGGCACACTCGGTACCGACATCGACTACAGGCATCTTTGGTTGGAAACCTTTCGCATTAACAATCAACGCAGACTTATCTGGAATTTGGAAAGCTCTCGGCAGAGGTGGTGGTGCCCGAACCAATCTGCGTCCCTGTCATTGCTGTGCTGTTGAAAGGGACGAGCAGCACAAACCGAATACGGTCTGGTGTAATCAATGCGTTCTTCGTCAGGACCCACTCAACACCGGTTGGCGTTGTTATCATCGTCGCATCATCACGGATCATGTGTTACAGAATATGCAAGCAGAACTCGACAACTTAATGGAGACTATTGCTTATCAGATGGAGCAGGTCTCTAAGACCAAGTTAATTATCGAAGATCCAGAGAACAACGAAGGGAGAGAGTCGAATTTGAACAATCCAAGAAGTATCTGGTACAGTCTCGATCGTCGAACGACTGGAGAGCGAGCAGCATACAGCAATTTGCTCGATGATGAACTGATTATGCGTGGTGTGGACGATCCAGTTGGAGACCTCGCTCAGAGGCAACATAAACTGAAGGAATTACTTCAGGTTGAGTTTCCAATTCGGAACCTTACAGGTGATATCGGTGCATCGAATAGACCTGCCCAAGCTCTATTCCTGCTCATGCAGGCCGTTCCCTGTATTCTACATCTTGAAAACAGAGTAGCATTGAAAACAATTACAATGCTCATGATCGAAGGAGTCTCTGCTGCTGTTGAAGGGACCCTATTTTCTCATCTTCCTTCGGAACTTCTTCGTGTTCGTGAGTACATTGTGATGATAGAAACACTTATGAACACAAGTATTCTTGGAACAGAAGTGTATCCTTCCCAATGGAAGCTACCGTATGATGAGAAAGAAAAGAAAGTGGGCACCATCACGTTCGAGAACTGGCGATCCCGAAATGTTATGACACAGCTGGAGCTTCTAGTGGAAGTGTCAGTTCCCAACCTCGATCGTAAGTTGAAATGGAAGCGCCTGCTACCTAACTACAGAGCCTTCATGGAGAGTGCACGACAACAAAATGATTGGAACACTCCAGAACTCATTTCTGAGTTTCAATATCTTGTTGATCTGTGGTTTCAGGATTGGGTCAAGCTTCATGGCAAGGCAGCAATCACCAACTACATACACATGTTAGCCTCTGGCCATGTAGCTGAGTATGTATTTCATTGGGGAAATCTCTATGAGCACAGCCAACAAGGATGGGAGGCTTTCAATGCCCTGATCAAGTCGTTCTTTTTTCGAAGGACTTCTCATGGCGGTGGTCGAACAAAGTCAAGACTGAAGGACATTGCAAGGTGGCTACAGAGGAGGGCTATTCATATGTGCGGATATGATGAAGCAAAGATTTTGGAGTTCATCAAGAACTTGGATGATGAGGAGGTGGGTTTTGAGGACATGCTTGAGATGGTCTAGACAAAATTTAGTATTCTACGAAAGATATGAGGCAAGAGATAGTCTAATACAGAACCTATAGACGCATTTGACATGTAAGAATGTTCTTCTATACTAATTAATCAATAGATCTAAGCAAGGTACTCTCGTCTGTGAATCAATGCAACATGTTGTTTGATCATCACCACTTCACGGTGTTGATTGTTGCGTTGAGAGACTCGTGAGATCTTAACAAGGGAAAGCGCATCATCACCCAAAGAACACACCACTTCAAATAGAGTATCTTTGTATCTAAGACGAGCACCAGGAGTCAATAGATCTCTCGCGTCGTTCCGGTTAAAATTGTGAATGGCTCTCGTGTTGTCGTCTGGATCAGAATCCTCACCGTCAGAACCATCGTTTGGAATCGAAAAATAACGATATCCTTTACAGACTTGGGATCGACGAGACAAAAAACGAGAGAGATGATCATCCGGACAAGCCACCGGATTTCCAGCAACATCAACATCGTATTGATAAGCACGATAATGAATCCAAAGTGACAAGGTACCTTCCGAGAACTTCAACTCAATGTGACTGGCGTACGAAAGCGTATCATTAACTCCCACTTGACGATCAGGGAGTCCAAGTTTGGGACGACGCTCTCGGATTCCAACAATAGAAGATTCACCAAAGAACTCAGAAAACCCAAGCATACCATCCTTGCCTTCAAACACAAGGTAAGCAGTAGAAAAGCTTCTCCTCAAAGAAGAATATTCCATTCCAGGCATTAACTCATAATCTGCTCGACTGCACTCGGATTGATTGGCAACATACTGAATAACGCGCTGGCCGTCTTCCGCATGTCGGACGAGGTATTCCCAGGCATGTTCAGAAAAAGGAACTTTCTCTCGACGTTTCGCAAACATACCTTGTTTCATTCGTTCCGAGCACAGCACTTTGCGTAGGCACCGCCTCACATTATCCATATCACGCCAGATAATCCTAGAGTATGAGATTGACACAGTGGATACCATAGACTCACAAGGAAAGGTAAAAAACGATGTAGAAAGTCTTTCTTCTCTTAGTAGAACGAATGAATCGTTTCGTCCCTGAGGTACAAATGACATATCATCAATGTCATCCTCCTTGAAAACGAAAAGGATGTCCACGATTTTGTCGACTGAAAGTATCAACAAACCGGAAGTCTGCTTCACGCTATGCATGTGACGACTGAGAAGATTAGGACCTTCATGCTTTGGCAGATCAACACTGAATACATTGCACAATAGCTTGAATGCATTATGGTCTGACAGATCATCACAAGACCAGCTCACCAAACGAACTATAGTCATTGCTTGTCGAGTAGCCATTGTATCAACAATCAGAAAAGTACCAACATCAACTTGTGCCTTCAGGGGGTCCATTGGACATGCTGGCATTCCAAACTTAGGCACTACAAGTGCTGCCAAAGTCGCATTATCGAAGTCCATTGCCATGGTGCAATCGACTGGTGTACTTTATACATCCAAAGTACGAAACCGCCAACCAAATTCAAAGGGCAATTACTACACGTCACAAGTTTTTATTATTTAGGCTGCAAATAATTTAAAAAACAATTTGATAGAATGATTATCGTCATCAATTGTCAAGAATAACGCTTAAAATTTAAAAAAACCCAACTGACACAGGGGTTGGCCAACTTTCACGACAATGAGTTTCTACTGAAATCTTTCCTAGTGTAATTAGGATGTCCTCCACTTGCTCTATCGTGTCTGATACGATTGATAATGGACGTGACAGAGCTGTGACCATACACATTGTAGATCATGTCAATTGCAACTTGCGCCGTTCTACCAGCACGAACAAGACGTGCAATTAGCTCCCATACAACCTTGCGTCTGTGATACTTATACTTATTTTGTCCACGCTCCTGTGCCGTGAACAATCGTGCTGCCTTTCGCCCACCAATTCCATCCGTGTACTCCCATTCCCAACGTTGGCCTGAGGATTCCAGGTAGCGCTTCGCATCGGAATGAAGAAAGAAAGAGCCTTTTTGTAGAATTCCAGCGATGAAGCTCGACCTTGTGTTGGATGGTCGGTCTCGGTGTTGGCATCGGCGTTTCCATAGGCCTTGTACTTTAAGAAGCAAAGAATGTCATCTGGCGTGAGGGCGGCCAGGACGTTCTCAGGGAACTCTTGGTCAGTGGCGTAAGCCACGCCATCCTTGTGGCTGAAGAACGCAAGAAGGACCTTCCTGTAGCGTTCGTATTTTGATGGCGCCATGTTTGTTGTTGGTGGTTGTGATGGTCGTTCCTAATTTTTTAATTTTTTATCAATCTTGTGAAATTTTTGTGAGTACAGTAGCGAGTGGAAGAAAGCACCTTTTCTACCTTATTTTGCGTGCGTTGAGCAATTTTTAGAGCAACGCTACCCGCCACTTTTGTAAGCATAAATACTGCAAAAAGGAAGGTGATACCTATGTTTTTAGCCCAGGTACTGTAACACTATAAGACGAATGACCTAGTGAGAAGTACCACATGGGTGGTATTTCCGTAGTAATGTATATGTGACGTCCAACCCTAAACAGTTATTTCATCAATCGGAAGAAAGAAAGAAAACAGCAAAAAATTAGATTAGGGTTTAGTTACTAGCAAAAAGACTGAGAATGGTGTCAGCAATGACTATTACAAAAAAATATGAAAAGATGTTGCTGCTACCACTGTTGGTGTTACTGGTATTTATGTTACAAATAACGATCACCACTTAATGAAAAGAAACTTCTAGTGATTACTGTTGCTTCTTTAATTGTTTGGATGAGGAGAATATTTGGTTTCGTACAAACAAGATTTTTGTATCAAGAAAATTTGCATCATCGGTACTATAGCCAGTGCCAACAACAACAGTATCGTTATCTTCATCTTCGCAACTTGATACATACATAGCTGAGGGGTGTGCACGATTGGTCTTTTCGGTTGGGAATGTATTCGGACAAGGAGCCAATATGAACGCCTTTTATGCTGGTGAAATGTACAGTTTTGGCTCTGGTGGTGATGATGGATTCGCAATTTGTACAAAAATATGGATATTTTGTCAGCTGAAAAACTAAATGATGGAATCACGAAGGAGGTTTTGGGCATACCAAGTTTTGGTAATGAATCTACCAGCTGAAAAAGTCTGGATAAAAAAGAAACAACCGACCCTAGTATGCTGCATCTTTCACCACTGGTAGGAGGAGAGAATGGAATCAGAGAATTTCTTGACAAAGAGGATATTCGGTTGTCAATCCCTGCAGATACCGATGAGGATGAGATGCCACAGAGATCTCGGGTGCAACAAATTAATCACGACGATTTAGAATCCGAAATGACAAAACTGTTGGCGACAACTGCAGATCCCACGGGTATCAAGTTACCTCCTGGGATGCCATGGTGCACAGAAAAAACTGGGGTTAAGGAATTGGATCAATCTATCTCTCGTCGTGAGCTTGTTGATAGAAGAAATGAGAACGCAGAATCGGTTCCCGTTTCTCGGTCCTTATCCCCGGTACGAATGGATAGCGATGCATTTGCAATTGCTCCATTGTCACCCACTAGAAGTAGATCTGACGCAATGGCATTTCCTCTACAGAAGAAATGGTATATTCTTCGCTAAACGCACACTCCGACTGGTTCAAACTCCATGATCTTATGAAGTCAGAGTCCTTGCACAAAGAATATGAGATGTGCTGGGGTTCACTATGTACTATTTCACTTGTTTGTTCTGACTTGCCAATTGAAGAGCTGGGACTCAAACACGCAACAGATGGAAAGCAGACAAAGGCCAAAGGCCTTTGATCAAAAAAGTCTTTGTTGCCTCTTGGTGCTCGTTCAGGGACTGTGGAATCTGGTTTTGTCATCCGGAAATTCTTTGGATTCTGCAAGAATAGGTTACGTATGTTCCAAACTGCACGACGTCTTGGTTTCTACAAACTATCTGGAAGTTCATGATCCCGGTGATTCCGAGCCACACTTGCCGCATGCCTCCTGGGTGAGGGTTGCAAAGGAGAAAATGGCCTTGTTAGGATTCGCACTTCCAGTTTCCATAAAAAAACAATCAGAGTGGATGTGTAAGCTGGCAAAGGCGATTGCAGATGACACTAGCTTCTGGTATGGTCGCTTTGCGTTGCCGACTATTGCGTTGGCAGGTGGTGATGATGAAGCCAAATCGAAGTCTTTGCTTCGGGATTTCGATTTTGTTCAGAGTAGACTAGATGTCATTGGTGTCATCACTGGGACAAGCCGGCATATTCAAGATTGCAAAGCCTTTGTGAAAGCAAAACACAATGCCTACAAAGAGAAGAAAATCAGTAACGATGAAGTCAAGGTCAGCATGGCAGAAGAGATAGGGTATGATGTTGCCCTGTATGGTGTCCAACAAGTTGCCACATGTCTCTACAGAAGCGGTCAGTTATTAGCCAGAGTTAACGGATCAGCGTCAAAGAAGCTAGAGCTTGCTACTGCTCTCCATCTGATTGGTGTCGCAGCAGGTGAATGGGGAGACTTCGACTTTGAGATGCAGCTGTATCAGAAGACAGTCAAGATTCTTCCTGATTTTGGAGGCTACAACACAGAGTGCGGCGGAGATACGTTATTGAGTATGGGCGCTTGTAACCTTGGGCAAGGAGATATCGGAGCAGCGATGTCTTGCTACGAAGAAGCCCACGACCTCTATCGAATCAATTTATTACCAAAACATGACAAAGTATCAAAAGCTCTTGATCATATAGGGGTGATTCACTGCGAAAACGGTGAAATCGAGACCGCAATGGAGGCCTTCAAGACATCGTTGAAAATCCGTCAAGACAATGGAATGGAAGACGACTATGATGATGAAAGTATGGCAGATACCCTCTGCTGGATTGCCAGGGTTTATCGAGAGCAAGGACTTCCTGAGAAAGCAAAGAAGTACTTTGATACCGCAAGAGAGGTGAAGGAGGAAATTTTTGGTCCTGACTCGCTTGAAGTTGCGGAAATGCTTCACAATATTGCTGTTCTTTTTGACGATGAACAAGACTTCTAACGTAGTTTGAGGTACTACCTTAAGAGTTTAAAGGTTCGTCAGGCAGCTTTGGGTGACGAGCACGAGGATATATGCGAACTAATACACTACTGCATTGAAGGCCTTTCGGCGTGCTCTTGAACTCCCGGCATCAGTTGTTCAGTCGATCAACTTGAACACGGAACAAACAAAGGCGCTCATCCATTCATACGAATATGTTCTGGACATGCTTCGACGTGAAATAAGGTCATCGATGGACCCAAATATAGAGCAGGACGAGATTGCGGCCATTCTTCTGAAGATGGGCCATTTATATGACATAGTCGAGAATTTTAATCGAAGTGCCCGGTGCTTCGAGAAAGCCCTCAAATTTCTTCTAACATCTGGCAGGTTTTGAACGTGATGGGAATTTCATACGTAAAGCGAAGAAAATTTCAGGAAGCCATGTCATCATTTGCGCAAGCTTTGACGCTGCGAAAATCAGCTCTCGGTGACATACATGCTGATATTACCGAGACTCTACACAATATGGGTAACTGTGCGGCAAAATCGGGTGACCTGAATGAAGCCCGCGAGTACTACGATGAGTCGCTCCGAGTGAAACGGAAAACTCTGGGCAGCACTAGCACTTCTGTGGCTCAGACGCTCCACAACATAGGAAATGTACTGGCGGGGCAGGGTTCGAATGAGGCGGCTCTGAAATATTACGAAGAGGCCTTGGGAATGCGCCGAGCAGCGCTCGGAAACGATCACCTGGGGGGTGCATATTCGCTACATTGTATCGCCAAGATAAATCGAAAACAGCACAATATGGATCTCGCCAGGGACAACTTCTCCTCCTCTCTTCGAATCAAACGGTATAAATTGGGTAGAAACCATGCATCGATTGCCGAAACACTCGAACAGCTTGGTTCTCTCTACATGGAAGCTGGAGAAGAAGACGAATCTGCGCTCTGTTTCAACGGCGCCTTGAATATCTGTAAATCGAAGAATGGCGAGGGTACCAAGGTGGCTGAGGTATACGAAGTACTTGGTGAATAGTTCGAACGGAAAAGGAACCCATCAAAAGCTTCGTGCTCGAATCGCAGCTGCTATGGAGAAGGCATCTTCGTTGCCTCAACGCAAAAAAACAGAAAATTTCAGAATATTTTTCCATGTACTCACCAAAGATCATGCACTCCCTGATTTAATTTGGAATCAGCAATCACGCCGAGAGATGAGAATCGGACTCGAAAATGAAATTCAAAATATCAAACGTGAAGCATATACTCGTGGTGGTCTTGGCAAAATCGCCTGGAACCACCAACAGTTCGCCCTTGCTTACGTGTCACTGCATGATGAGATCAAGGTTGGGAATTTTTACATGCGACTCTTGGAGCAGTAACCAAAAGAGGTGTGGAAGACAAAGATAACAACTCGCTTATATTTTACGTTCTATCGGAGAAAGAAATTCCAAACATTTCACTGTTATTCAAAGGCATAAAACAATTCGCATTCGCAGAACAGACTAGACGAATGCGTCAGGGAATAAAATAGGGGGAAATTGCAATAACACCCCTTATCTTTTGGCACTAATTTTATAGCCGGGATGTGAATAGAATAACACCCTATCTCTTATGCCCACTCTGACGTCGTTATAACAGCTTAGAATATGACGTCATCATTGAT
>JAUBNZ010001693.1:0-10696 GCA_032355485.1 Bonnemaisonia californica | reverse complement strand
GGCGCGGGAAGCCAGTAGCTGACGTGGCCATCCCGCCCCGTGTGCCCTTCTCCCGCCTACGTGTGGCAGACCCCTCTGTGCTGGGTCTGCTATCCTCGATGGGAGTGCGCGGCATTCGAGGGCGGCACCAGCCTCATGGGGTGCCGCCAGGTTACTAACCTCATACTGAGCCCGGGTGGCTCATTCATTGGTCCATGTGTTGGGGACAGTCACAGTAGCCGCTGTGGCTACTTTGTGAGGGGGCGCAGTACCACAGCCAGCCCGCCTGTGAATCCGACGAAAACCAACTTCGGAGCGCCCATACTTACCACATCCTCTGATCCAGCCTCTCCCCTCCTATTGCAATCACGGATCAAACCTGGGAAAACTACTGATACTTCGCGCTCCAATTCCACGACAGCACACGAGCGACGCTATAATTGCGTCTCCGATATCCTGCGACGAGTTCCCCCTATGAGGAAGTCCAGATCTCGTGTAATCTCCAACCAAGCACCTCGGCCGCTCTACGCGACAGTCCTGCTCCAACACATAGAATCATCCGAGACACTCGTGGCCGCGCAACAGGCCATGCTAATCGAATTCAAAGGCCGCATGTATGCTCTGGAGAAGTGCATCTGCTTCATCACATCGATCAGGAAGACCTACCTACCATGGGGGGCCATCACTGCCGTCTTGTTTCCTAACATCCGGCACAGGAGCTCAACAGCTTCAGAATATTCCATTTATGCAGGGCCCATCTCACGGCTCAGCGGTTTCTCCGATGGGAATACCTCCAGAGCAGCTGTCTCCTCGCATGCAATAATACCCGCTGTCCTGGGGCGGCCCACATCCTCCCGATCCCGATCATACCGACAAGCATTATAAACTAACTCTCAGATAGAGACTACTGAAAAGCTAAATGAGCCAACCGCAGGTCGCATCACAATCACAGGCCTCTGAGCAACTACGGCTTCGGAAGGATCCCTATTGACCCCTCCCCTCCTCCTTCAACCATGGGATGAAACCGACTGCAGAAGGATCCTCATGCCCCCAGGGGGCAGCTCTGAACATGCAAAGCTACTGATACGCATGGAAAAAGACCAAGCTCCATTTTCCCCCTCCCTAGGGCCCCTCAGTCTCTCAAGGTACTTCAAAAAGGTCACATTCCGTTGTCTTCGACAGAGTGACCCCGCATGATCCAAATTTTCCCAAGTCGTGAAATTCAGCTCCCAAGCCTCCTTAGAGAATTCTTCTGAAGAAGTGCCCTCAATGCACACCCAGGGTACTCGAAAAAATTCCAATCATGCGCGTCCCCCATTTTGAGCGTGCGAATGAACGTCAAACTGAAGAAATCTCACCTACCCTTCCTAGAAAGGAGGGAATTATCGGCATGCGAATCGAGCTTCAGGAATTGACCCCTAAAAAGCCCCTCTTACCAAGAAATTTTATTTTATGGGTTCATGCAGGGGCCCCTCAGTCGCTATGCAGAGGATTCCGTCAAGGTCTCCCAGAACCTGCCCTCTATGCCTTCTTATTTATTGAATAAGGCGCATTAGAAATCCTTATCAGCCCTGATACTGTCGAAATGGTAGTACATACCTTCACCCAACTTGGATACACACACCTTCCGCGGTACTCTCCCATCACCGTCGTCACCCCCAAAACGTGGGACGCAAGCGCTCCTCCCTGCAAAGCCCCCGTGCTACAGAAAAAAGCTGGGTGCGTGATTATATAAAACTAAATCCAACTTTGCCAGGGGCTGGTACAGATCTTCCCTCGACCGCTTCCGCCCGGTATCCTTGCCCTGGCTGATCGAAACATATATTCAGCCACTTGTAAGCCTGGATCACAACCCCTGTCCCCAAAGCCAAATGCAGCGACTCCTGGAACCCCAACTGAACTGGATGCACAGCCTCCCTCCCCTACAGAAGTGGGGTTGGTTAAAAACATGTGCTTTTATTCTCTGCACCCGTCGTTCTCTTCTCGCCCTTGGTCCCGAACAACCACTGCACTTCTAATCGGATCCCTTCCCGCGCCACTCACGTTCATCTAACTTCCCTCGGAAACCGCGCACCATTCGATATCTTCAGTCTCTCTTGTAACGTTTCACGCCTCTCCACCCTCTGGGGTACCCTTCAGTACCACAACTTTCCCTCGTCGATCCGCAATATTGATCATGTCACACGTCCGGGAGTCGCCCGTTTGATGTCTGCATATAGGCGTACCGCGAAGCAGACTGGTAACCGCTCCTTCGATCACTCTCCTCCGGACAAGCAGCAGCGGTTCGCCTTCTACGCCGAGACCCGAAACCTTGGTCCCCACCACATCGGCAGTCCTTTAACGTGCCTAAAGAATTCCATACTCTGTACAAGAACCCCCTCTACAGTTCTCTCCACATGGAACTTCCGGGGAACCAAATATTCCCTCTCAGATATCCGGATGTGGACGATCCGACACCGACACGCCTTCCTTACGCTCCAAGAAACCGTCATCTACCAGGATTTCAAAGAACTACCTATCACCGGCGACCGCTACCTCCGATCTCCTGCAAGAGGTAAGGGTGAGTCCCTTAAGTGGGTTACGGCCATCCTCGTCCGCACGGATCTGTCAGCCCTATGCGTCGTTACCCACGTAGTCCGTAGGGAACATATGTGGGTGATTCTCACTGCCCTCAACGGAACTCGGACTGCGTAAAGTCCTCCCAACATACTGGGCCGCTCCTTCTGGGCCAAGCTTTCCCGCACCATTGAAACAATCGGGCGAGAGACCCATATCAGGGTCATCCTCATGAGGGATCACAACGAAACCTCAGCACTCAGCTGGCCCCTTTTTGGCTGCGTTCTACGCCTCATGGACCTGGAAAGCCTCGCACAAACAGCCACTCCGCAGTTAGGCCGCCCCGTCCAGGCTCATAGCCCAGCTAAATTGCAATATATTTGTTTGACCCTCTTTGGCTCACGGCTTTCAATTATGCCCTCAAAGTCCCAAACCTGGAGTCGTTGCATTCCATTTCCCTCCAATAGGTGGAACGACCGCCAAGTCCTTATACGTGTGACATCTTAAACACATCACGCACCCGTTGGCGTCATATGGCACCAGTGCAGATGGGCACCATACAGGTGTACGAACCTGAAACACATCACCATCCGGGTGTGAGCACCGGAGAACGGTACCCAATCAGAAACTGTCAAGTATCTCCGCCCCTTCTACCGCCAGGAAGTACCGCTTACGACAGCTGTCTCCAAGCCTGACAGTGCCAGCACCAGACTACGGATATGCCGCGTACGGCGTGAGAAAATATATACCTTATTGTTAGTTATAATTACTTAGATCAGGTGCGAATACGAATAAGTAAATAAGGGCACTCTTAATAGCAGAGTGGACGCTGAGAGGAGGGCGCGGAAGAGCACCCTCAACTCTCCCATTTCTCAAACTAAAGACTTCCTTGTGTAGTAGGAATGCTAATTGCAACCCGCAACTGCAAAACCTCATTGGCTACGCGCTCACTACTACCGTTAGGTAAGTTCGAAACCTTACTGGTTTATTTATCAAATTCCAAACCTCAGTGGTTTGCATTCCCATCAATAAGTAGAGGTACGGAATGGGTGCCAAAATTTGATACGAGGGGTACCTTGCAATACAGCAAGGCCCCGCCGACCCAATTCACGTCTGTTTGTGTCGTACTGCACTGAGTTCAAAAACACCACCATTGGTGTAAGCGCCATCGGCACCGTACCATCCAGGTGAAATGGCCGAGTAACCTCCCGGTTACTCCACGCCTTCCACTGGAAGAGGGTACAGCATGTGACAGCTGTCCTTATGGATGGCGGTGTCAGCCACCGGATGCGGATTGGCGGCCATACGGTGCGCGTTAGAAGTATCCTAAATATTGGATATATTTACGTAAATCAACTAGGACTACGTCTAAGTAAATAAGGGAGCCCCGAATAGCAGAGCGCACCCTGAGAGGTACCGACGATTACCCTCAACTGTCCTTTTTCTAAAAGTGCTGTCCATTTTTGCTCGTAGAACCTCTCGTTGAAGAAGCTGCTTGCGCTTCACTCCGCGTCCCCCCACTCTAGGGACGGAACGGACGGTGTTAGCCAGTAGGTTCTACGTTGCTCTTACCGTGCACCCGCCTTCTAAAGTGAGGTGGTCCCCAACCTTTTGGTTTCTCCTGGTACCAAGGAGATCCCTCCAAGCTCTCCGAACCCGTCGGGTCAGACGGTACATTTCCTTGATCACCATACGTCTACGGCTGCTCCATATTGGAGAAACAGTTCCAGCGCCTTCGTCGCTTCCGCTCCCAATCTAGGGACGCACTGGCTTAGGATAGCCACGCAACTCTACATCCTATGACTACCCCTTATCCCCAAACCCCATCAATAGGGGCTCTCTCTGCGTGAGAGTCCTATAATCCCACTAGGGTTTACCCTCCTCTCCTTGGAGAGGAGTCTGCGGACATTTGGACACCCTACGTCTACTTGCCTGGTTCCACAGGAGGACTATCTTTTGCTGCTGTAGCTCAGCTCACCGCAACAGCTGCGAGATCCCACCCAACGCAGGGCGTGGGATCCCTGGTCTCTCAATTCACCGACTGTTCATCCGTGGTTCGACACGACTCCATCTGGAGGAGTCCCTTGTTCCAACGCGTATGTCTACTGGAAGAATAGGAGAACCTGTAGCTTCACTTGGCCTCCAGAAAGTGCGAAATGCTACAACCTCTGCTATCGACCACCTCCTTATCTCGGGAAGTGCACTACCACCTAAAACCCAGTTCCTCACCCGGCCAGTGCCGTCAGATGTCTCAGACAACTTTCCTGTCCTGTCTGCAATGATTTCCCCTCTCATATTACTCCCCCATCCCCCCATCACCTACGAATTGAAGCTCGGACATGGCTGGATCATACCCAAGCATAGCTTTCCCCGCCGGGTCTGGATCGATTCCCTCACACCCTTCGGCCCCTGTGTGACCAATCGTTTCACAGTCCTGCCCGTAGACTCCTCATGGGAAGACTGGATCAAGGCACTGTAATAGTCCGTCATAACACCATCAGCTGCTGTGAATCCTGCTACAAACTGCCGCCTGGCCGCTCCTATATATTGCGATACCCGGTCCACCAAATCCTTTTGTCGTCGTCGACGCACCACCTTCAAGAAACCCCGCAAGACCGCGGCGAGGTTTGATAGAGGCATCTCGTCCTCTCCCTTTTCCCCTAAACTGGAGATCACCCTACTTCAACTTTCCTCCACCTACCGAGAAGAGGCAAAAGTTTGCGGCGCCTGAAGGGGGCTTCCCGAAGGGACTTCTTCCAGGAATTTCTTACCTGTATGGGACAAGTTGAGATGCAGGGGCACCCCTCTTTTTCGGGATATAAGCTTGGTTCTTATATAGCCCCAATCACATCCGTCACGCCGGGTCACCTAGTTGTAAGGAGAAGAAGCACACCATTCTCGGAGACGCATCGGGATGCACCTGCACCTCAACCGGATACCACGGTAGCCTCACAGCTGTATACTCACTCGGATGAAACCGATTTGAACGCGCCCTTACACGTGGACTCCCCCGCAGACACACGTGTGAAAAGAGCGAACGCGTGTACTCATCGAGACGATAACGGGCCGATTGAGACCACTGGGACGGCACACGAGATATTACGAGGCAGCGCAGTGAAGACACGTGTTGGCGGAACAAGCATATACAGCGTAGGTTAACGGTTCGGCTACTCTACGGGGAAGTAGACCCAAGTATCTTACAGTTTTAATACACGTGGAAGAGTGTCCGAGTCCTGACAGTATGGGACGCCTTAAGCGGTATTACAGTCAGGGGCGGGCTCCCTACATAAGACGACGGGCTTATCCCGTCGTTCAAGGATAAAAGGTACCAAGGAATCATCATAAACTCGAGTTTTCAGTTCGATTTAATCAACGTGCACGGTCATCTAGAGGGATGCAACACAGGCTAGCCTCTCCGAGACATCGCCTTTGCTCGCATGCCTATCCGAACGTTCTCTGCCACCTCACTGACCCTTGCGTTTGGTTGCGATATTGTAGTACTCAGTACGGGGGGTACGTTTATTTTGACGACACGTTACGGGGAAGGGTCTCCAAACATGTCCACTCGCCTAATTCGATTGACATGAGGCGGATGGACGGGATAACTGATGACTTGGCCGTATTAATTCCCTCACTCTTTGGGGCGAGGGTACCACCGGGCACTAAGTCGTCAATTCGACACCGTAATAACCTCCAGAATGGGGGTGATAAGATGGATGGTGGTGCGGAAAAAAAGTTAATCTTTGGAAATGGTATGAGAAGGGGCTGAATCGGTCGGTAACCGAACGGACACTACAACTGTAAAAAATCACCGCTCCCTATAATGGGAGGGGTGTATTGGTTGCCACTGATACTGTAAGCCCTGTCAGCCATCGAGACGGGTTGGTAGACAGAGTTTATTATCATAACCACCCCACTGCAGGTGCGTCCTGGTGGATTGTTGTTATTGACCGAGGATAAGGGGCTACCAACCACCACCGGCTCCTATGGAAGATTACTGGGTAACCTACTATTATCCTGCCCACTAAATGGGTAGGATAAGGGGCCTAAATCCGCCACCCCCACGGGAGGTCTAAATTTTGGTTAATTCTAAGGAAGTGGCAGGTCGGCCACCCGTGCCGGGTGGCCGAAGAATTTCGTGCAACCCAATAACCCTCAGCGAACTCCGAGGGAGCCCGCTGATTGGTTAACAGAGCCTACTGTGACTTCATTACCTATATATAATGATTGTACTAAGTATGAGTCCCGAAGGGGGAGGGGCTTCTGCACAAATTATTGTTTTATTAGTAGATTTCTACCATGCGCGTCAAAATTTGTCCAGCAGAAAAAAATCAGCAGCAGCAAAGCTTATTTTCTGTTTGTCCAACTGGAAAGCAACTATTCAGTACAGTACCGCTAGGAGACATATGGTGCTACACTACTGAATAGTTGCTTGCTTCCAGACTAGCTGTTAACTGGTTCAAACCGCCTCAATACGTTTCGGCTCGCCAAAACGCTTAATATGTACTACTACTACTGTAATACTACTATAGTAAGTGCTATACACACTAACTACTACTACTATTACTATTGTAAGTTCTACTGTATACTGTACTACCTAGTGCTTCTGTTTTATTAGTATGTACTGTTTTTTTGGAAGGGTGGGGCCTTCATCAGCCCCCTGGCCCGATTCGCCCATGCAGGACATCGGTTTCCGCCGGGGTTTGGGGCTGCAAAGAATTGGGGGGGGGGGGCGAAGGCCCCCCAAGTGACTTGTTATGTAGTAATAATTTTAAGGGGTTAATTATCTAAAGATGCGTATAAATATCACTCCGCTTATCGGAGTGACTCAAAGAATAAACGGGTACCGAGTCCCCCCCTGAATTTACGTTCTTGTGCAACTCCAACTCAGTGCCTTCAACTGCGTTCTCTCCAACGCCGGGCGAGACAGACTAGGGTAGTTCGCTCGGTTGGCTCCCGGGGGCTCGGGTACCATCCTTCCAGTTCCATCTCCTCGTCGTCCCCACCTGTGGGACGACTCAATCGTCAACGACAGTCTGTCCTTGCAAAATGCCACGAAACCTCGGCTCCTTCCCGGTCTTGCAACACGGGAACGAACATTGTCTGCGCCTCAAACTGTGCGTGGTCCCCTAACGGGACGAACAGGCTAGGTTAGCCACGACAGATCGACCCCGAGTGCCCTTTCCCCATCTTTTCAGGCTTAACCGTCCCGTTTCTGGGACAGCCTGTTAAAGAAAGCCTCATCTTCTCGGCTTTTCCACGGTCTACGAATCGTGGAGAAATATTGGTTGCACCTCTACTAGCGCTCTACCCCTGAAAGACGTAGAAAAAATCTGGGTTAGCTAAAACCAGCTCGACAACCCGAGCGGTTCATCCCCTTTCTTCCCTTCAGACCCATCTCTTGGTCGTCCCACTGTGCGGGACGTCCCTCAATCTTTTCGGTCACTCCCTCCCCAGTTCTGGGAGGGTGCGGAGCCTCTGCTACTTGAACCCTCCACCTGTGCGGCCACTAGGTGGAGATATTAGTCTCTAGCATGACCCATTCAACCGCCCAGTCACGAGTATCCTTAAACCATAGGATAAGGATACTCTGGTCTCCCGAAATCCCTCTTAGACGACTGTCATCCTCAAATCCACGGAGGAGTCGCTCTACCACCCTCTCGAAGGGCAGTTCCCGAGAATTCACTAGGACCTGTAGACGCAATCTCGGTTCTGCGGAAGTTGTGTAGTACTAAAGATATCCTGTCGCGGACCGGAACGAGCCACCTCAGAAACCGCGCTGGTTGATGGGTTGTGAACAAGGCGGCCTTACGACCCGCATTTCAACTCTATTTCCGATCGCTAGGCCTTTCTCCTCCAACCTCGTGGATCAGCCCCTCACTCTCTAGACCGATCCCCTTTCCCCTCTACCACCCTACCGGACCCTTCCTTTTGTAAGGTGATCCTTTCTACATACCCTCGCTGGTTAGTTCAGTTCCCTTAATCCATGAGAATTTTGTCCTACAACCTGCGTACAGGATGAATATGCCTCGTCTCCTGGAGCCTTTGCAGAAAAGATAGACAAGCTGGCTTCCACAAGCTGGAAGGCCTTTCGGACCCTTCGGCTTCCTTGGCCCAGGACACACTAACGGGGCACTTTTCGGCAGGTAAAGCGGCAAAAGAATCTTGGAGGGAACTCTTCGCATCCCTTGCATCTCCAATCAACCACCCGCGAAATACTCCCTGGCTCCGCTTCATCGACGGAGGATGCGCCCCTTGCCCCCTGATCCTCCTCCCAAACCAAGTTCTCGCTCGACCTATAGCATAAGAGGAATTTAAATTTGCAATCTCACACCTGTCGAGAAACAAGGGCCTCGGGTACGACACTACCCCAAAGAATCCTTCCGATTACTCCCTTCCACCTCCCCTGAAGCTCCCTTGCCTCATGCCCGAGCTTCCCTCCTCGGTGTAATGAACAGAATTCTGGTTAGTGGTGACTTCATTCCCTATTTGCGCCGGAGACTCCTTATTCCTATCCCTAAGAACCCAGGAAAGCAGGAACCGGGTGAACATAGCGCCATTGCACTCATGTGAACTGTCCTAATTTCCTACTTTCAATTACAGCTCGCAGCACGAAGGCCTTCCTCGAGGAACATAATTTCTTTATCCCGGAAAGACTTGGGTTTCGGGAAGGAAGATAGTGTGGAGAACAATCTCTATTCTTCCAGGAGGTGCTACAGCAGCGCCAAAACGCTGGACATACATCATTGATGGCTTCTGTTGATATTCGAGAGGAACATGAAAGTGTCCCACACGGCGCATTACGTTACAATCTACGGCGCGCAGGTTCACCGGAAACATTATTACGAATGCTATGTTCTGTCCTCTGTCATCTCATATCCTTCCACACCTCCTGATAGAGTTTCTCCTTCCTTCGTTTATGGAGTTGGCGAACTACAGGGCAGTACAGATTCCACCTCTACTTTGATTTCTTCATTATCGAGATCCTAGATTCCATAATTGAAGATGAACTTGGTGTTACAATCCCCTTTCAACACTACTGCCCTCAACAATTCTTTGTCCCCACTGGTACCTATTTCTACTACCCTACGGAAAAAGATTACCGGAATTCTCATCGGGGGACTCACGGAAGACAATTTTGTCCCACTCGCAGACTCCGTCACCATGCTTCGAAAACAACTTCGACACTTTGATTCTTGGGAAAAGCTGTGTGGTCTCCGTTTTGATAGTCCTAAATGCGGAACAATGGCAGTTTTACCTCGGAGCCTTCCTTTAGTATTCAAAGAAAGCGCCTTGGCGCCCTCCGGATTCTAGTGTGCCTAGTAGCCGGTAGCGGTGAGGCGGGAGAGTACAGAATTTCCTGTCACCTCCGGCCTGGGAATGTTAGAGGTGGATTTCCACTAGACCACGGCCGGCAACGGTCGTGTTGAAGGGATCCGTGGAGCGCTTCTAGTTAGCCGCCCACCGGCCTTCCTAAACCTCAGGGGGATGGGTAGGTTGGCTAGGGTCTTGCGAGGCACGGCCACGGATGTGGTCCTGCCGGGGACAGAGGGGGGTATAGGACGGATGAAAGCTAAGGGCGCACCACGTGTGGGGCGTTGCGCAGATGACTGTTTTGGGGGCCGTCATAGTGCAGTGAGGACAACGTTGAACCACGCTAGTGCTAACCGAACAGGCGCCTTCCTACTAGGGGAAGGTAGTCGAGAATGGCGCAAGGCGTATAGTTCCACAAGTTGAGTTGTTAGGTCAAAGGGGAAGTCTTCGCTGACTCTTTAGTTGTAGGATAGCCCTTAGGTAATCCCTTAAATACTAATCTATATCCCTTTGGTTACACTACTAAATAACTACTTAAATTAGGCCAATAGTACCGGCTTAGGTGATATGGCTACGCAATCTGTACACGTGGCTTGCAGAGAGCCGCATGCACCACCCTCTACCGCTGCTTTGTAAGGGGTGGCAAGTGGATGGCTTATGCGGGCCGCCCCGCGAGGGGTCGGCCGGCGGTACTGTAATAGGCGCCGCCGATGATGGAGGGTGCTCATTGACAGTCATTGCAGATGAGGTTGTGGGGGCTCAAGTCCGGCTGCACTGGTCCTTGGGCTCTAATGTGCCCGTTTGTACTCAGCACTGTAAACCGTTCTGGCCCCACGCGCTCACGTGT